>MU227908.1:1546083-1567360 GCA_018584345.1 Thuja plicata
GCTCCACAATTTCCATGTCAGACTCAACCAACTGATCATGAAAACCAATCTCAACCACAACATCAACAAGGTTAGGAAGCTCCTCAGCAACAACCACAAGTTGCTCTACAGGTTCCGTATCAGACTCAACACACTGATCAATAAAACCAAATTCCATCTCAACCTTGCTATGCCCTCTTCTCTCTTGAACAAGTCTTCTAACCGGACAGACAACTCGCATCCTGATCGGTAGACTCCAACTCCACAGTTTCAAGATCTCTTGAACTCTCTTATGAAATTTATCCAAAGATGGATCACTCTCAACCATCTGTTCCTTAACTTGATTAGTCAATCTAGCTTCCATCTGAGAAAAAGTATTTGAAATATTCTTCTCCACCACATCATGGAGTTTTGCAATCATCGCAGGGTCTAATCTTCTTAGAGCCATCTTCTAAGATCTTCACAAACCCTCTGCAATGAATCACCAACTAGATCCAACCTTTACTGCAGGTCCTAGTGCAAACTGCCTCACATTCAACGCTCTATCCACACACTGAAGAATAACCATACTCTGATAAACTCCACCCAAGGTCCTGGTGCAAATTGCCTCACATTCGGCGCTCTGTCCACACACTCAGGAATAACTGTGCTCTGATACCATCTGATGAAGGTCAAGGAAGGAGGATCCCCAATGGAGATGTCCTAGCCCCCAACCAATAACCACACAATGGAATATAAATAACAACACATAGATTTATATCCACACAATGCAAATACTCATAATAGAATCATTATATTTCAAATCCAACATGCCCGGCTGTAAGGCCTTCCGGGTTACGGCCAAATACAATGCAATTACAATAGAAACTCTATAAGATCTCACAAGATCCAAATGAAACCCTAGCTAGCGTAGATCCACACACTAGTAGGAACACCCAAGGAAGATCTAAACTTGTGCTCACAAGCCCACCAAGCAATCCCCTTTTCCCCCAAGCTGCAGCCACTAGCTCTTCTCAAAACTCGCTCCTCTACCTCTTCCTCTTCTCCAGGATCAATGAATAATGACTAAAGACTTCCCACACAACCCCTACTTATACCATCTAAGCCATAGGTCAGCCCTGAACATAAATTAAATACAAACACATAAATTAAATGCCACAAGTCGGCCAACAACAACAATTAAATGCCCAAAATTGATGTCTTAGTAAAATCATGATATCTCCTGGCTTCGGATGAATTAGGACTAGTGCTTCAAACCATAGGTAGAAATCTAGGCCCTCTTCAATCCTTGAAATTTTCATCCTCTAACTCTTTGTGGAAAATTACTTATATGGCCTATAATAGGCACCAAATTCCTAAGCAAGGCCGAGCTCCTCCCAGACCATGCTGAGCAACCAAGACCATGCCAAGTTCCATTAAATACACCAAAAACAATTACCCAAGACCCAAGTAGGTCCACAAAACTCTACCAAATCCCTCACACATGAAAATAAGTCCACACAACTCCATCAAATCTCCCAAACATGCAGGATAGCCAACTACCCTGGGATGCTCCTGCATCAGTTAACTAAATAAAACATATTTATTTCTAATTCGAGAATCAGTTAACTGAAATTGATGACATAATATGCATTTTTAATAATTTAAAAGATTCTAAATGCACATTTTGATTTCATTTAATTAATTTAATTCCTTTTTGGATTTTATTGACAATTTAGCAATTTATTTAATCAATATATTAAAATATCAATTAAATAATTAAATTAAAGTTTATTTTCCAATGTGATGTATTTTTTAGGAGTTAATTAATTAATCAATTATGATGATTAATTAGGACTTAGGATTTAGGTCAAATCAGCTTGAAATTGATGAATTGCCTGTTTGGTTTAGGACTTAGAATAATCAAGATTAGGGTTTCTTGATATGATATTGAGACTAGAGGTATAGGGTTTAGATGACCATTTTCAGGTCATTGCATTTTCCCCTCTTTGAATTGATGTGTGATCAACACATTGATTCAAAGACCCATTAGCAATAAGACCCATAATAGTTTGATTTAAAGCGATGAAACCATTCTTGTCGAGGAAGACCAACTTTGAGCTTGATTGGACGAAGATCGATCAAAATATATAAACATAATACTTAGTTTGATTTGAAGCGATGAAACTGGGCATCTGTCAAGAACTCTTAAACCTTTTGATTGGTTTGAACGAATAACCAGTTTCATTTGAAGCGATGAAACTGATTATCGTTAAGAGATTTTATTAGCAAGAAAATTGACTTGATTTGAAGCGATGAATCTAATTTGATCAATCTATCTAGTTTCAATAATGAACAAATCATATAAGACCGATCTTGTCTGGTCTTGAGTGTATTCACCACTGTATAAGACCATTGATTAGGTTGCCTTTGATTTAAGATGATCTCAACTTGATTTGATGCGATGAAGCTGAGATGCCCCAAGCGATGTGGTCTTGATTGAGAATGTGATCACTGGAATATTGATATCCTAATCCTGCCCCCTCAGGAGCGAAATTGAAATATGGCTAGGTGCCCCAGTGGTCGAAAGTAATTTGATTTATAACATGATGAATGAAGAATTTGATCTGATTAGAAAGAGGTCCCAAGTGGTTAGGACAAAATATGCAGTTGATGGAAATTTTGTTTGACCAAGATTGACCAAAAGTATGATACATGGATTGCTTAGAAGAAAATTACGAGAGATGTCCAATGGTCGAAGTCCAAAAAGACTGATTGTGCCAGCGGTCAGCTGTAGTTGACTGAAAAAGTCAAATGTCAAAAATGACAAGTAAAATGATCTCAAATTTTGATTTTGATCATGAAAATGGAATTAGGATGGTCAAATTAGCCAGGAGTGTAATTTTCACGTCAATTAGAGCAAATAAAAAATCTGGTCAAAAACCTATATAAGAGCCAAAAAGGGTCTTTTTCAAATCATTTGAAAATTTTGAGCCATCTATCCTTCGAGAGTGAAAATGGTGGTTCTCATGCATATGAATCATTTCAAGTGCTAGAGAGTGCATAGCCAACCCACAGACTATTGTCCACTAGTGAGTAACCAAAAACTATGCCCTACATTTCAAATTTCATACACTGATATATTTTTAGTCATTTTTCACACGTTTGTTTTATGTTTTTCCCCTAATTCTCATACGAGAGCCTATGCAGGCTCATACAATTTTCTGCTAAAAATTTCCCACTCATATGGGGGTATTTCAATTGTTGTATGCCCCTTGCCTTGTGCTTGTACGAGCCTCTTCAAAGTTGACCACCTGCTTGTACGAGAAGGCATGCATACTCGTACTGCGGCCTTTTCTCGTATGGGGATGCCCCAATACTCATACAAGTTTTGACACCAATGGACAAACTCGTATGAAAAATAGTGAGACTTTTTGAGTGCCAAAATAGGAAACTTTTTGTTCTGTTGGCCTTTCGTTGTCTGTAGGTGCCTGTTTGGACCCTTTGCGTTAGTTTTCTGAGTTGGTCCAAACCATGTATTGATGTGCCTTCCATTTTGTTTATCGCAGGATAATTTCCCTGATGTTCAGTTTTAGATTACTTACCCACCGACCATGTGTTTAGGTGGTCATTTAGACGACGAGGAGAGAGCTACAGTGTTCGCTTGTGGTTTCAATTGGTTACTGGGGATCCTGGATATTGGGTGAACCATGGGCTTCTTACCACTTTGGTTAAGCGGTTTTATAGTGAGCATAATACCTTTCATATACCCATAGGTGAGTTCACGGTGACCTTGGAGGACATATATAGGATTCTCTAGATTCCTATTAGAGGAGAGATAGTCAGATATGAGGCGGTCCATCATCCAGGGCGGCTAGCCTTATAGAGAGTCTTCCAGGTGATACTATCTTGGATCGATGGATTACTTGGGATAATATGATGAATCAGTATTCAACGCAATAGCCCTTAACATGTTTCTTAGTGGGGATCATAAGATGCATCATTATGCTCGATAGAGGGCATCAGGGGTTTCAGACTAGGTGAGGATTGGTTATGGAGGAGCTGCTGGAGAGGCCAATGAAGCTCTCATGGGGAGCTTTCCTGTTAGCGCATATGTACCATGATCTTCATGAGGTCATGTACCGCGAGGCCAAGAGCCTCTCAATAGGAGTATTGGTACTACAAATTTGGGCACCGGAGCACCTTCCCGTATGCCAACCAGTGGTAGATGATGCCCAAAAGGATGGGCACCCATTCATTTTAGATATAAAGGGTATGTTACATAGCCCCATCTATAGGATACTCGAGCCAACAGATATATGACATGATAGTTGTGACCTGGCGACCATATAGGGGTACAAATGCATGGGGTGATTGGGCTTGACAGAGCAGAGAGATGTTCATGACATGCCAAATGATTGGGCAGACACCTAGTATGGTCGAGAGATTTGTAGTCACTTGGGTTCAAAGGCAGTTTGGTCACCCCTAGGCCATCTTAGCAGAGTTTACAACATATGTTTGATTTACCGATGAGGGTAAATTGGGATGGAGCTCGCGACTTGTATATTCCACAATAGTACATGATATGACTAGGATAGTCTGAGCTACCTGGGATTACAAGGATGATATAGCCGATGTAGGTATGACACATGAGTATCATGATTAGTTTGGTAGGCATCCATTCCCTCGGTTCACAGATCCAGCAGAAAGAGTGCCGAGGATAGAGGAGGTAGACCCGATCCTTGTTGCTATTCTAGTGACAGTGCTGAGGTGGACAGGTGCAAACCTAGGGCCTAGTTCTAGTAGAGAAGTACCCTTAGTTGGGCAGAGACAAAGGGGAGAGGGTCATGGATCAAGTGCAGTTGGGATAGATGTACCCTCAGGACCACAAAGTGCTCCAGGGGTAGGACAGGATGCTGCAGTGTTTGATGAGGCAACCCGACAGGTCAGACAACGTCGAGATGGGAAGGCAGAGTAGGGTCAGGATGAGCATGGAGAGAAGGGACATGGAGAGGTATAGGCATCTCAGACCCCATAGGATATCATTTGTTCATAGAGAGAGAGAGAGAGAGAGAGAGAGAGAGAGAGAGAGAGAGAGAGAGAGTACACACTCTCTAGATAGAGGTGGTTGTAGCACAAATGAGGGTCACAGAGCGCGAACAACACATATTAGATTTGATAGTAGA
Organism: Thuja plicata; assembly: GCA_018584345.1. NCBI lineage: Eukaryota > Viridiplantae > Streptophyta > Pinopsida > Cupressales > Cupressaceae > Thuja > Thuja plicata. The sequence goes on from MU227908.1 coordinate 1,551,228, forward strand.
TAGAGATTAGGGGATTGCTGTTGTATAGGACAAGAGGGATCAATGAGTATCCACTATGTAGGCTAAGCATGACCATTAGCAATGTGTAGCCATCCTTCAGACTAGTAGGGCTTCATACTATGTGGCCGCATATAGTGCAGTGGTGCCAGTGGCACAACAAGTTATTCCATATTCCCAGTTCATGGATAGATCAAAGGGTGCTCGTATGCCTCCAGTAGATGATGATCCTTAGTGACCATAGCCTCCACCACATATTCCTGATGTTGAGGACATGGCCAAGAGTTAGTCGTAGTTTATTGATATACATTTTGATGTTGTACTCATTTTGGGTCTTATATATGATGACATAACTCCGATGAATTGTATATTTTGAGATGTACCCTTGACACACTTTGATGATCTATATAATGACATATGATTCAATTTCCTCATACTTGTGTTGATGTGATATGCTTCATGAGATGTTCTATGTATGGATGCATTTACTTTATGCTTTATGTAGATGAATATGTATGTTTATGCAAATGTTGATGCACTGGTTGATGTGATTATGATATGATGTCTAGATGTATGGATAGTACTTGCAATGATGCAATGTTTTTAATTTATTTTCTGATGCATATAGATGTATGGATGCAATTTCAATCATGTTTACAGATATGTAATGATTTATAATATAATAAATAATATGGATGTTATGTTTATGCAATACAATGGGTATGCTTATGCAGTGTGAATGCAATGTTTCTAACATCTCACGTATTGAAAAGATGAACTGTCAGAATGGTTACTCAATCATGCATCTATTAACACACAACTTGACCACTTGACAATGAGAAGATTGACGAATGATAACCTCAGATCCTTCACATTGGAGAGAGATATCGATATTATGCAAATTTAAACACCATGTAGATACAGATGCAAGACTAACATGAATGCAACCTAAGGTGTAGTCACTAAATTTTTAGCTTTGAAAATTTTCATCATCGAGCATTTTGAAATATTAGAGTTGATACAATCCTTACTGGTGCCACTGCAACCATAAGAATATGAATGAATTTCATTAGATAATATGGGAAACTAACGTGAGCATTGGGGCACAAAATCTGAGATGACCTGAATGTTGTTTCCAGTTGATGTTGTAAGAGTACACTAGTATCAGGGCAGTCAAAGATGAGATAACCATGAGTGCAATCTTACATAAACAAGAGGAGCAATAAAAATCAAGGAGATAGTTCTGACCTCACTTTGGCATGCATGTAAATAGGATCAAGGGATGTGAGGTTTTTCCACCTTACTGCAGGAGATCTTATCACATACACCCATTTTATTTGACATTTTTAGATCATCGAGACCACACCAACAAGCAGTAAACAAAGAAACGATTAACGAAAATCAATGAGAATAAACAACATACAAAGAGAAGTTCAACATACTTCAACCAGTTTCAAAGTTTTTGGATGTGTACATGTATGAGGTGTTGAGAAACACCGTTGTGCTTGTGAGTGTGATGTGTTTGATTTCTATTGATATGTTGTTTATGTTTGCATTACCCAATGTGTGTTAAGAAACACAGATGCGTCCAAAGATAATGTTAAGAAATACTTTTTGATTGGGGTGTTGAGAAACACTTGTTGCATCAGTAGCGAGATGTCCTTTAGAAATGACAAGATTAATGATTCTGGTGTAAACCAAAGATGCGATCAAGTTGGGGACCCATGCCCCTTGGTAAAAAACTCAAATTGTGCAGATTTAAACACCATGTAGAGAGATATCGATATTATGCAGATTTAAACACCATGTAGATGCAGATGCAAGACTAACATGAATGCAACCTAAGGTGTAGTCACTAAATTTTTAGCTTTGAAAATTTTCATCATCGATCATTTTGGAACATTAGAGTTGATACAATCCTTACTGGTGCCACTGCAACCATAAGAATATGAATGAATTTCATTAGATAATATGGGAAACTAACGTAAGCATTGGGGCACAAAATTTGAGATGACCTAAATGTTGTTTCCAGTTGATGTTGTAAGAGTACACTAGTATCAGGGCAGTCAAAGCTGAGATAACCATGAGTGCAATCTTACATAAACAAGAGGAGCAATAAAAATCAAGGAGATAGTTCTGACCTCACTTTGGCATGCATGTAAATAGGATCAAGGGATGTGAGGATTTTCCACCTTACTGTAGGAGATCTTATCACATACACCCATTTTATTTGACATTGTTGGATCATTAAGACCACACCAACAAGTAGTAAACAAAGAAATGATTAACAAAAATCAATGAGAATAAACAACATACAAAGAGAAGTTCAACATACTTCAGCCAGTTTCAAAGTTTTTGGATGTGTACATGTATGAGGTGTTGAGAAACACCGTTGTGCTTGTGAGTGTGATGTGTTTGATTTCTATTGATATGTTGTTTATGTTTGCATTACCTAATGTGTGTTAAGAAACACAGACGCGTCCAAAGATAATGTCAAGAAATACTTTTGGATTGGGGTGTTGAGAAACACCTGTTGCGTCAGTAGCGAGATGTCCTTCAAAAATAATAAGATTAATGATTATGGTGTAAACCAAAGATGCAATAAATTTGGGGACCCATGCCCCCTGGTAAGAAACTCAAATTGTGATAACTGACTTGACTCATACTTTGAGGACAAAGCTGATTTGATTTCCCCCAGACTATGACTGGATCAGTTTCAAGCCAGGAGGGTTCTCAGAAGAACCAAAGTGTCACAAAAGTGACTGAAAGCTTATGCACAAACTAAAATGAAATGGATTTCCAAGACTAAGCATTGATAGATGGAGTGCCGAGTACAAGAGGCATTTGTTTACCAAGTTTTCAATTACTTGGCAGAGATTCTATTTTTGCTACCATGGTGCATGTTTACCAGGTTTTCACCAAGGCACTTTTTCTTCTTTTTCATGTTTTTTTTTTGTATTTTTCCATATTTTTGATTTTTTGGACAAATGCATCAGAGTGCCTATTTGCCAGGCTTTCACCAAGATGATCACTTTTTCAAGACTTTTTCCAAATTTTTATCTTTTTCCAAGATCATAAATATGTACATGGTGCTGGTCATCGAGAATGCCTTAGGTGTAGAAATTATTCAGATGGAGAGTGTTGATGGGCTCTCAGAGGTGTTCTCCTTCAGGTGTGGAGTGTCGATAGGCTCTAGAGCTGAATGCTACAGTTATGATATAAGGACCCAACCAGTTAGGTTCAAATTTCCCCTTTTGTTCTCTATGTGATTGATTACGGGGATTTATCTCAACACTAGGTCACCCACCTGAAGTTCTCTTGGTTTTACCTTTTTGTTATATCCTCTATACATTCTTTTCTGATAAGCTCTGAGGTGATCCAATGCCACTTGCCGATGTTCATCCAACAGTTCTAGTTCTTGCATCCTTGAGACCCTGTGATCTTCATTTGTGATAAGCCTTCATAGAGAAACCATCAAAGATGGGAGTTCTACTTCTATGGGTAATACTTCTTTTTCTCCATATACAAGAGAAAAGGGGGTTGCCCTAGTAGGTGTTCTAATACTCGTTATATATGCCCATAGTGTAGGATTGATATGCAGGTGCCAATCCCATCCAGATTCGTTCTCAGTACGGTGCAAGATTTTCAACAAATTTTTATTAGAGGCCTCAACTTGTCCATTACCTTGTGGATAGTAAATGGAAGAGAAATATTGTTTAATCTTGAACTTCTCATAGAGTTCTTTGATATTAAGCACCAAAATGAGATGTGTTTGTTTATTTTAAATCCCAAAATCCAAATGTGCTCTAAATTATGAAGTTTGCATGCTTTGAAACAAAATAAAACATTTAACAAAACTAAACAATAAGAAACTAGGAATGCAAGAATGCTTGAATGCAAGAACTGTATAATAATGATAATAAAAATTCTAGGTCCTTTGTGAAGGAAAAGAAGTTCTCTTTTATAGAAATCTCTCTTGAATCGATGGTTGAGATTGGAAGCCAGAGTGGACAAGATTCAATTTGAGGAAGCACAATCTACGTGCAAAGAAGATGATTGGTCGAGAGAGTCAATTGATTGAACTGACTGATCAACTATTTTGGAAACTTCCAAAATTAGTTTTTAGTTAATTGAATTGTTTCCAAAATGAGAAAAAGACAAGAATGAGTTAACTGAATAAAATATATTTGCTTCTAATTCAAGAATGAGTTAACTGAAGTTGATGACATAATATGCATTTTTAATAATTTAAAAGATTCTAAATGCACATTTTGCTTTCATTTAATTAATTTAATTCCTTTTTGGATTTTATTGATAATCTAGCAATTTATTTAATCAATATATCAAAATATCAATTAAATAATTAACTTAAAGTTTATTTACCAATGTGATATAATTTTAGGAATTAATTAATTAATCAAGTACAATGATTAATTAAGACCTAGGATTCAGGTAAGATCAACTTGAAATTGATGAATTGCTTGTTTGGTTTAGGACTTAGAATAATCAAGATTAGGGTTTATTGATATGAGATTGAGATAAGGGGTCTAGGGTTTAGATGACCATTTTTAGATCATTACACCATTGAGGTTGTAGATGCACTCAGAAGAAGAGTGCTTCCTTTGTCTCAGATATATTTGGAAAGTGTGGGTATAGATGCTCTCAAGAACATGTATGAAAATGATGAAGACTTTGGTGAAGTGTATAAGCCTTGTTCCAATCTTGATGACAGGTACAATGTGGAATTTTTTGACTTTTTTTTGCAGGAAGGTTAACTCTTCAAAGGTGGACAACTTTTCATTCCAAAATGTTCAATGAGGATGAACATAGTAAAGGAAAAACATAGAGGAGCAATGTCAGGGCACTATTGGTTAGATAAGACCCTTGAGTTGGTGAGGAGACACTATTTCTTTCCTAGGATGCAAGTAGATGTAAGAAGGTATGTGGATACATGTGTATTTTCTCAAAAAGACAAAGGGAAGTCTTCTAATGTAGGGATATATCAACCACTTCCAATCCCATCTAGACCTTGGGAGAGTGTGAGCATGGATTTCTTAATGGGGCTACCAAGAACACAAAATGGGTATGATAGCATATTTGTAATAGTTGACAGGTTTAGTAAAATGACACATTTCTTGCCATTTAAAACAAAAAATGATGCTTTATACATTTCAAGGATATTATTTAAGGAGGTGGTAAGAATCCATGGTTTACCCTTAAATATAGTTTCATATCGAGATGTGAAATTCATTGGTCATTTTTGGAGGAATCTCTGGAAAAAGTTAGGAACAAATTTGTCTTTTTCATTATCCTACCATCTCCAAATAGATGGAAAAAATGAAGTGTTTATTAGGACCCTTGACAAGATATTGAGGTGTCTAACAAGGGAACACAGTGAGAAGTGGGATGCAATACTACCACAGGCTAAATTCTCCTATAATGATACTGTCAATAGGAATACAGGGAAGTCTCCTTTCCAAGTTGTCTATGGGATCCATCCTAGAGGAGTCTTGGAACTAAGAAATATACCTTCTACTAGTCCTATAAGTGCAGATGGAGAGGCATTTTATAAAGCCATAAAATAAGTATATGAACAGGTAAAGACAAGCCTACAAAAATTGAATGACAAGTATAAAAAGCATGTATATCAAAAAAGGAGGGACTTGAAATCTGAGGTTGGATATCTTGTGTGGGTGTACCTGAAGAAAGAAAGACTATGTAAAGGGAAGTACACAAAGATAATTCAAAATAATATAGGTCCCTGTCCTATCTTGAATAAATGTGGTAAAAATGCATATGAAGTTGAACTGCCTGATGGTTTTGGGTTGTCACCAATCTTGAATGTATGTGACTTAACTCCGTATAAAGGGAATTTGGATGCAGATGAAGATTCTCAGGAATTAGACCAGGTAGAAGATGACAGTATTCCCAAACATGAAAGACCTACTTTGGAATGCATTTTGGATACAAAGGTAGTGAAGAAGACTAGGAAAAGAGAGTATAATAAATACTTAGTGAAATGGAAAGGAAAGCTAGAAAGCAAAGCTGTATGGATGGATGAAAAGCAGATCCAAGAACATGGTAGAACCCTTCATCAAATCATCTCAAGTGGGCTTTAGATTTATTTTATAGGGAGTATGATGCAGAGGCATCTACCAAGAAGGAAATGGAGGCCAAAGAGGATCCTTATATCCAAAATCTAATTGTTTAGAGTAGGAAATATGTTTGATTTAAAATTGTAATAAGACGCCCCATTTTGTAACCCAATGTCCTAGGTAGGTGACTTATAAGACACAATGGACATATGGGCTCTAGGGGTCTATGAAGGTCCTAAGGTGTTTCCTAGTAGTCATTAGGTTTTTTTAATTTTATTTTTTTGATGGGTCAAACCCATGTAATTGGGTTCTCAATATTTTCTAAGAATTGCAAAACTTGCAAAAGTTGTCAATGTTGCATAATGCAACTTTTCAACAATGTTGCAAAATTGTGGAAGCTAGAAGGCCAACGATCATAACCTTTCAAATCAAGTTATGAAAAATTGGGAAACATGTTAAAAGACAACCAAAAATGAATTCCAAGGTTGGTTGGTGAAGATGAAAAGTTTTAACATTTGAGCAATAAAGAATAACAATGATTTTCCTACATTTTCTCTATATTTTGCATTGGTAAGGTTATGTATGGATTCATTATGAGGAAATACCTGTTGGAAAAGTTGAATATATGTATTATATTTATTTTTCATTTGGTTTGGGGTTAATTGGTGAAGGGAAACAAAAGTTACATACTATTTTGTAGAAACAGTCGGGAAACCCTATCATACCTAGGGTTTTATAGAGATTCACTCATATCTTGCAAATACACCATGGGAAAAATCTAAGACTCTCATGTTTGAAAGATATGAGAGTTTAATTTAATATTTTTGTGGTCTTAGAATGAGAGATGACTGTTGGTGTGCAGTGCAATTGAAAGTTTGGGACATGCATCGCCATGTGATTGTCTAGTCAAGTATAACAGTGAGCATAACTTCAATAAATAGTGGGTTCAAGGTATGAGCCTTCATATTTGATCTAATTGTATGTCATCCTTGGTGTCCCAAATGGTGTGGTAGTCAGACTATCCCTTTGTGGAGTAATTTGTTTGTAAAAGTGACCTAATAGGGTTATTATGCCTAGTAGGTCCTTTGTAGCATTTGGGTTTATGAACTTGGGGTTAGGATCTGAGAGTTTGGGGTTTGGAGTATCTCCATAAAGGGTATTTGGATTTTTGTTTTTATCTAGAGGCCCTATGTAAATTTTAGGATTTATCCTCAGAAAACTCTTTGGTTAGGGCTACTAGCTTTTTGTTCTTGGATTACTAAGGAGGGAGTGTAGATATTGAAACCTAGAGGTTGTCATGAAACTAAAAGCTTAATTTGGCCTTAGTGATGTCTAAGAGGAGTGGTTTCACCATTGTTAGTGTGAGTGTTGAAGTTTGAGATACAATCAATTTGGAGAGAGAGACTTATCCATGGTTCTAGAAACAAAGAAGATGAAAGGAGTGATGTTAGGGTGTTAGAGCCTTTAGAGGGGTTTGTATATTAGTATATTGAATTGGTTTTGAAACCCTATTGTGTTACCAAGTTATCTACATCACTTATGTGATCGTAGATGTAGGTAAAAATAATTCTATAAACACTTCCTGTTAGACCACACCATCTGAATCCTCAGAATTTACATCGCACACTGAATTTACCAAAACTACATGTATTATCACCGATACATTGGATACTTAGACAAATCCTTGTGCAGTCACCTTGATCACTGGTATAATGGATTCAATCAACCTATAAGACTTGTTTCCAACAATGACAACACTATAACATACTTCAAGCATCTAGGACTCGATCATCTTCATCATAATGCCAACAGTTAGAAGTATAACTTATTACAATATGAGAAATGCACATGCATTCAGGAACACTACCTAGAGTTCACTACTCAATTATATTTGGGAAACCACTCTAAGGAAGTCACACTGACTTACAATCCATTTAAATTGATTTTGATCCATTTTGAAGCATTTGAAGCATTTTGATAAGATTTGCTGAGATTTGCAGATTTTGATGATACTAAGACACCTGGTCAATTTTTGGTGTCTACAAATGCCCCTCTTTGAATTGATGTGCGCATATGGCACACACTCTTATTTTATAACCAATTTTCCCACAAAATGTGTAGGATTTGCATTAAATGACAATGCAGGCTCTTAATTAAATGCGACAAGAGTTTTTGCCTGATAAGATCATTATGTATTGTGACTTACAAATACTTTTTAGACACCAATTTTATAATTCATGACCTATATAGTAGCATCTCACTATGCCTTGGTCAGTTATTTTTTAGTATAGTCAGATCCCTTTTTGCAATTCTTTCTGCCACACCACAAACAAGAAATTAAGCCTCTAGTATATCTATAAAAATGCTTCACTATCATACACTTACTTTTGTGATCTCAAAAACACTGGCATATACTCATGACACATCAATCAAACCCTAATTCACCATATTTACTAAGAACTAGGTTGGCCAAACCTAATACCTAATCATCCTTTTCTCAGTGCCAAAATCAACCATCAAGATCTTTGTGCACTTTCCAAACATCCCTTAGATCCATCAATAACATCTCAAGATCATGATCATAACCCTAAAATATTTTATCGATCTCTTATAAACCATTTTATAATATCTCCTTAACATGTTGGTTAAGATCACAAAAACATAACTTAGATTCATTGAAATTGGTCACCTTGATCAATGTAAACTACCAAATCATCAGGAACATAATCCTAGATCATCCTAAGGAATCATTAAGCTAAAAATAAACAAATCCATTACACCTGTCAGATCTACCAACATCTTATGATAAAGTTTCAAGAACACTCTCATCCTTCACTAAAATACTTGTAAATGCCTTGCGAATCATCAAAATAAAAAACCCTTTGAATGGTAGACACATTTCTATGTCCTTAAAAAATTTCCAGTTGCACAACCAAAATTTTCATCTACAACACGTGCGAAATCAATCTCTACAAGTCTGTAACTCTATAACATTGACAATCCACAAAACAACCTGTCTTCATTCGTGACACCATAAATTGATCAAATCATCATGTCAACAACCCAAACCTGGCATAAAGTATGTAGACAACCTATACATCATCCCATGAGATGCATGAATTGTCATCTTTAGTAATCTTTTGCTGCAATTCATCTGAACATTCTATGTTATTGGAAAACCTGCATATCTGTCAACCAAACTTCATAACATAAGTTAAAACTATCTGATCTTCACACTAGACATGAAAAAAGCATATTAAACATCAAAAACATCATAATAGACATGTTTAAATCAATGAAAAAGCACCCAAATTTCAAAAATTCTCCCCCTTTTGTATTGATGGCAACATGTGATGGAAAAAACAATAAAACATAGTAATGCAATCAGAAACCAAAAATACTACCAACAATATTCAAAATACATAATTATCTTTCAAAATCTCTATAAGTGTTCTCTACTTCATCACCTCTTCTATGTCTCTTCTCCCCCTGGGAATATGCTCTCCTTGGTTTCAATATGATGTCATAATCTTCTCTCCATATATTTTTCCCCTTGGATGTATACCACTATTCTATATGAACTTGGTTCTCTCATATGATCTTCTCTTTCTTATCTTCTCTTATGATCCTTTAAACTCTTCTAATCCTTCCTTCTACAAACTCTTGTAATCTACAAAATTTGATCTCTGAACCTTATTTTTTTTCACATATTCTTCTCCCGCCTTTGACATCAATGAAAAAGGTGTATCATATTCTCTTATACAACTTTCTTTATCATACCAATGTCTTCTTCCTTTTCCTTCTTTTCTTCTGCTACCTTGTCAAGCTCATCTTTCCCTCTTTCACACATATCTCTGAGCCAATAAACACATCCAATTGCTGATGAAACATCAAATACTTAACTCACTAATTTTTGAAATTCTATGTATATCTCTACAAGCACTCACATTTAGATCAAACAATTTTTCTTTACCATGCTTACTACTCCCCTTGCGTAGCAGCCTCCATACATCAATCTAGTTGGAATATTTCTCTATGAAGCATACTAGACTGGTGCGATCCTCCACATCTTAGTTTTCATTAGGATGGGTAATGAACCCTAACTTGTCTCTAAGATACTCAAATGTGTCCTTAGGAAGTGGATTTATAAATATATCTACTATATGTTCCTTTGTAGGCACATATTCCAGCTTCACTTCTTTTTCATTCACCTTCTCTCTCAGAAAATGATACTTGATTGATATGTGCTTTGTCTTGGCATGCTGTACTGGATTCTTAGAAATATTTATGGCTCTTGAATTATCACAGTAAATCAGAATAGGTTCATAAAAAATAATGACAGTATTAGATAGCATCTGCTTAATCCAAATGATTTGACTACAAATAAAAGCAACAACAATGCATTCTGCCTCCACAATAGATAAGAAAATTGAGTTATACTTTTTACTCATGCATGGGATCATTCTGCTACCCAAAAATAATGTGCCACCACTTGTGATCTTCCTGTCATCAACATCACCTACCTAGTCAACATCTGTATATGCACATAAGGTGAAATCATTATCCTTAGGATACCAAATTCCAAAGACTATTATCCCTTTTAGATATCTAAATATTATTTTTACTACTACTTCATGATTATGTCTAGGACCAACTTGAAATATTGCAAAAAGACACACTGCATTCATGATATCAGGTGTTGTATGAGTTAAAATATAGCAGTTCACCAACCATTGATCTATACCTTGAATGATTAACCTTAGGGGACTCATCATCTCTTAATAGATTGAATCCTATAACCATAGGAATTCCCATAGGTTTTGAGTCATCCAAACCCAAACTTTCTTAGAAATTCACTTACATACTTAGCTTGAGTCATGAAAATTCATTTGTCAAATTGAGTAACTTGTAGGCTAAAAAATTGCATTTCTCCTATCATGGAAATTTCAAACTCATTCTACACCTCTAATGAAAAATCTTTACTTAACTTATCATCTCCACCAAAGAAACAACAAAGACTTCTACAATATGAATTTTCTCATTAACAATTTTAAAATATAGATTACCATCTGCAGTACCTTTTTTGAATCCAAGCTTGAGAAAATACTTGTCCAATATGGACTACTAGGCTCTAGGGGCTTGCTTGAGTCCATATAATGCTTTCTTTAATAATCACACCATATCAGGTTATTTACTCAGGATAAAACCATTAGGCTATTCTATGTATACCTCTTCTTCTAACTCACCATTTAAGAACACTGACTTGACATCCATCTGATACACTCTAAAGTTATTATGGGTTTCATAAGTTAGAGATAGTCTAACTGCTTCTAACCTTGTTACTAGTGCAAACATTTATTCATAATAAATTCCTTCCATATGAGAGTAACCTTTGCACACTATCCTTGCTTTATTCCTCACAAATTCTCCTTCTTCATCTAGCTTATTTATGAATACCCATTTAGTAGCAATAACATTTTTTTCTTTAGGTCCTTGAACAAGAACCCATGTGTCATTTTTCTCAATATGTGATATCTTTTCCTTCATTGCTTCAACCCAATGATCATCTTTGCATGCTTCTATTATATCATTTGGTTTAGTGTGTGACATCAAGCATACCTGATCTTGCACAACTCTTCTTCTTGTATGGAATCCTTTATTCTTTTCACCAATGACATGATCTTCATTGTGCTGTAGTCTTACATACCTTGGAGTTTTCTTCCTTGTATCTAATTTTTTGAGTTCTTCTTCTCCACTTGTATAGGCTTCATCTTCTTCAATTTTTATGATACTTGGACTTAAATTCTACACTTTCTAATCCTGTGTCTGATCATTACTATCCTTTTGATGTTCATATTCACTGGGTCTTGTCAAAATTTTAAGACTGTCTTCCACCTTGACTTTTATGCTTTCTATTAAATTATTCAATCTTTTGTTATAACATTTATATGTTCTTATTTTGGTATAATATCCAAGGAATATACTTGTAGACACCCTAAAATAGATAGGTTTGTGACTTTACATTAAAAACACTAAATTTCATCTATTAATTAATGGTTTTTTAATCATTAATTAGTCATCTATTTTTCTCTAAATTCATTCCCCAAATCATCTAATCAAATTCCCAAAATTAATTTAATAATTAATTTTATTTAATTAAATAGCTTTAATTGATTAATTACCATTAATTGATTAATTAAACTCAATTTTCTATAGTTTAAAATTCAAATATTTAAACTTACTAATTAAAGTCTTCCAATTAAATTAATTTAATTTCATCAAATAAAGAAATTCCTAATAAAAAAGAATTCAATTATCTCACATGTTGAAAATAATTAATAAATAAATGAATTAAATACTCATTTATCTTCAAAGAGATAACTCCAATTACATCACATGGGTTACTCCACCCATCTCTCCAGTCCACATGGGTAACTTCACCCACCTCTTCAGTTCAAAAAAGGTAACTCATAAATAGCTCTTCAGTTAACCAAACCCTATCTCCTCTTTACCAAATGAAGAGGTGGAGTTTACTGAGGACCTCTCTTGTTCCTTTTGATCTCAACTGTTCATTTCCCCATCTCTGGGATTGATCTCAACCATTCATTTCATCATCAATTCCTATATAATAAACCCTTCATAACCATTTGAAGGATCTAGGATTTCAAGCTCTCATGCGCCATTACTCCGTCAGTTTGGTTCTAGCATTCAAAGCCATCTTGCGATCACACACACACATTTCAATTATCAAATTCTCGATGCTTCTCAAGTCATAGACGCTGCCCCGCCAATACTGAGCATCAAGAACAATGTTTCAGAAGGAGTAGAGATAAACAATAGAAGCTTCAAGCATCATGGGGTTTGCATTTATTTGTCTTCCTTTCTCTTGCTTGTACATTTTATTTCTCACGTTTCTGTTAATCATTTAGTAGTCATTATATACTTGATTTGCATTCATTTGTGAACCTTTTCTACTAACCCTCGCCTTTGGAAAGCTGTGGGAATTGAAAAGAGAGGCGTACATTTTGGTGAATCCAACGTGAAGAAACAACCCAAATATCTCTTGCAGACGAAGAAATGAATTGATCAACCACGGCCATATGGTCGTAAATTTAAAAATCACACTTTTATTTGACATTTGTACTATTTCATAATTGCTGGTATTTTGTCACAATCACCCATACTGTGCCGCAATCGACTGGTTGAATACTGCAATTGATTGCAGGATTTCACAGTTATTCTATCCATTTCTTATCTCTGACTTTTGGTATTTTTCCGCAATCACCCGATCCATGCCGCAATCAAAAGAATTTTACTGCATTTGTCCGATCCATGCCGCAATCGATAGCACTTTGCCGTAGTTGCAAGTTAATTACTGCAATCGACAACACTTTGCCACAGTTGCAAGTTAATTACCGCAATCGATAGAACTTTGCCGTAGTTGCAAGTTAATTACCGCAATCGATAGAAGATTACCACAGTTGCAGGAAGATTGCCGCAATCGCAGCAAATATTGCAAATATTAGATCCAAGTCTTCTGCCCATCTAATTTTTAATTGACATTCTTTTTGGTTTCCGTGCAAGATTGGATCGAAGTCATCAAGGATAGAGGAGGGTAAGTTTTGGTAAGCACCATTTCATTTTTTCAAAGTTTCACATATTCCCATTTTTGCGAATAATCCTTTTTTGTACTAACTTGTTTAAACAACACAAACTAAAAGGAATTCATTTGTCGATTTGGGTTTAAAAAGAACAGTGCTTGCAAAAACATATCACACCTCATATTTAGATTTGGGCTTAAAATTGACGTGAGGATTGAAATTGAACAAAGGCAAAAAATCTTTCAGTTTGGTGCTTTAAAATTGAACAAGCAATCAACACCTACTTTTTGGGCTTAAAAATTGAACATTCGTGCTTGTATGGTGGTGTAGCTTAGTTCACATTTCAAAATTTGGAGCTTAATCGATTTACCTCATGTCTTGAGTTTTGGGTGCACTTGCACAAATTATTAGATTAAAAAACTTTATACTTTTTTAGAAAGGCCTATTTGGGGAATGTGCTTCTTCCTTGGAGAACGACCTTAAACTGGTAATCCTCCCGATCGGTATATAAACAAGGCGCGAACCAAAGTTCTATCTTATCTAGCCAAGCTCGGGCGAGGTGTGTTGATGATAGTCTAGATCGGGTGAATATCCCTAAGGAGCCAACATGATCAACTAGGCTCTTAAGTGAGTCACACACGTACAAATCAATTGGAGAGACACCATGAACCCTTACTACAACCTTGATTAATTAGAGGCCAACCCATTTTACCTCCGAATAGATACCTTATTATAGTGCAAGGGGTTGCAGAATTTCCTCCCAAGATTCCCAACATATGTGTCCCATGGTATTTGTGTAGTGAAAGAGATCTTCACCCCATGGAAACAATACTTGGAAATGATAAAAACACGGGCACCTACGTCATGGACCTTCGTGTCCTAGTAGTGTGACAATTGCTGTGTGAGCTAATAGACATTCAAGCATTGGGCCTCTAACATTTTATTCTGAAGCCAATTTGACCTAGATTAATCTGATTATTCATTGTTGAGACCTCATGATAACATTGCAACTTGAAAAAGTTGTAGAACATACATAATCTCAGGCTTCATTTCTCAAAAACACAGTGTCTATTGGGCTTGTTCCTTTGATCAGTTTCTAAAAATGCAAAACAAAACATTTAAACTGTCAAAATGAGTCAAAACATGTTAAAGTATAGGGTTGTCAACATCAACTATCTTGCGAATCAGAAGCCTTGTGTGTGATAAAAATACCACAATCAACCTTTTATTTTACCGCAATCGGTGAAATTGTACCACATTTTTGACCAGAGATATTATATTCCTGTTCTGACCTAAAAACCTTGAAAGAATTCTTCATTTGGTGTCCAAAACTAGTGTCTATCCCAAGAAAATGTAAAGAAAATTGTGTGAATCTCTAAACATTTAAGATTACCCTTTCTCTGTAAAGCACGATTATTGTCTAAAACATTGTTAGTTTGAAAGATCAGACTGAAGTATCTTGATCTCATCTTATCAAACATCATCATCTTTTTCAAATTGACTTTGTCCAAGACAAAGGTCGACAAATCCTATCTTTTATCATCACCACTTTGAGATCAAGTTATATCAAAATCTGTCCTTAGAATTACCTTTGTCCAAAACATAACTCAGACTTTGTCTTAGAAAGGATCCTCTTCTTTGTTTGCTTTATATCACTTTTTTTAGTTACAAAACCTAGACCGCGCTATGTCTGAAACACCTCATGGAGGACCTTACACAAGGTCTATGGCTAGAGCTCAACCAAACGAGTCACATATCAACCATTTCCCCACTTGGGAAATAGAGAAAGAGAACGATCCCTTCATGAACACTAGTTCTACTCTATTCATTGACCCACCCCGCGGGGTAGCCTTTTTCCAAGATATCACAGAAGAAGAAATTGAAGATGTGGAACAAGATGCCTACTCCACCAAAGTAGTTGACGCTGTTGTAGAGAGGAACCCTGAATGTTACTTGGCCATGCTAATAAAGAAGGGAGTCAAGCTCCCCACTGAATTCAGCGTATCAACTATATGGCCCAAAAACCCTCTCACAAGTCAAAACACTACTCACACTCCTCAGATATTACCTGTTGTGTCATAGATCTTTCCACCATTGGCTTTACCCACATCAATGCAGAATGTATCCAATCAAACCAATGACCCAACCCAAGCCAGCACATCATCTACTCAAGGCATGACAAGCTCACAACCAAGTGCACCTATGATCACTAGTATGCCTCCACCCTTAATCTTATGGCCCTTGCAATCCAACTCTAATGCTATGCCTTCCATCCCACCAAACACCAGTTATTCTAAAACTATACCACTGCTGTAATCCATCCACACTAACCTTGGGATCAACACATCATGCCCGCAAGGATCCATCTCTGCAGGACCTATTTACAGTCAAGGCCAGCCCAAAGCTACATCTTTTCCCATTCTGACACCCATCCAACCTC
>MU227908.1:1577187-1592730 GCA_018584345.1 Thuja plicata
CATCTCACTAGCTCCTCCTCACTCTCTGAGCTCTCCCCAGTGCTGCTCCTACTGCGGCCACTCCCATCCGAGGACCCTGTCTCTGCACTCTGCTCATCCAGGGCCTCCACATCTACATCAGCAAGCTCAACATCCACCTCCTCAATCTCAACCCTATCCTCAACCTGGGGAGCCAAAACTACTGCTGTCCGCCTACGTACTCTACACACCAACTGGGGTGCCTCCTCCTCTGCAGCCTCCTCCTCCTCCAAGATAGCACCTAGATGAACTTAGGCCTGTCCCCCACTCCTACCACCTCCCACCCTAACACCACCACCAACACCACTGGGACCAGGATCATCCCCCCATCATCACCTCTCCCNGTCTCACCCACCATCCCTCCCAGCATCCCTCCCACCTCCCCGTCCACCATCTCCACCTCCATCCCACCCTCCCTAGTGACCACTTCTATCTCCACCATGGCCTCCCCTAGCGTGCCGTACCCATTGAGCCCTCTGCATGATAGTCCTAGGAATAGGATGTGAAACATCTATCAAGGCTATAGGACGATGCTGCAACCAGTGAGCATCATACTATGGAGTAGTGCCTGCAAAAGATAAGTCAACTATCAGTACCAGGGCAGATATACATAAATCTCACAACAGGATATGAGCATAATCAATAGAGCAGAAGGGATATACATAAGCATAATAAAGAAAGACAAACCTGGATCAATAGTGGCCAAACGCTAGGTCCATGCAATGGGGAGCAACCCTAAGAACTTAGTACGTGCAACATCCAGTGACACTACAACACCCCATACACGAGCATCCCTCAACCACTGAGAAAAGTAGGCGTAAGAATCAGACACATCCTACTGCTCTCCAAAATGACGTAACACCTTGTCGATGTTATCAAAATAATCATATGCACATGATTGCTCACACAGCCAATCAGGTACCGCCGCTGCCAACAAAAGGGGAGATGGATGTCCTCTCCATCCCAAACAGGACAATCTCTATAAGGTCTCCACATAAAGTATGGAATCATATCTAGCTACTGTCACCAGTAAGAAAGATGACCCATATGGGTCTGAACAATAGCCCCATCACACATATATACATATGGCCTATCGGCCGGGAGAGCACGGGCACCTACAGGACGATAGACAACAATGTGCTCCCACGCCCAAATCTGTAATAACATGGCGCCACAACCGAGTGACTTACCATCAAGGTAAGCCACATACATCATATGGAAATGCATGTGCACCAACATGCATGGGCCCTACACAAAAACAATATGGTCTCAGACCATACTCTGCAAGACACTACCGAACCCTATAGAAAATCCACGCTGACGCCGATCGGGGCAAAGGATGCCACAAATCAAACTACCCAATAATGTGGATAGTCTATCTAAGCCCAATCCAAATCTAGACCATGGAACATCATAACCACCGGTGAGCCCGAGCTGATCCCTGGGTAGTCCAGTGAGCTTGGTCAAAGTAGTGACACCAGTACGAGTGGAGTACTCCACCAAGTCGCCTTCGATAGGGAGTTGGAGGATGCGATACACATCCTCCAAGGTCACAGTGCACTCCCTGGTAGGAAGCTAGAAGGTGCAGGTCTCTGAATGCCATCGCTCTACAAGAGCGGAGATCAGACCCCTGTTGGTCATGATCTCAGGCATGTAGCAGATCCAATATAAACCCAGGTCTTGAAGTACTGACCTCTCATCCTCTAAAAGATGGAATCTGTAAACGAGTCCCGCTGGCCTGGACTCTTGACATCACAAAATGTGCTCGACAAACTGCAAAGAGTACAAAAAAATAGAAAATTATCAGTTTCAAATATTGAGGACTGTAACAGAAGCTAAAATAGACAGATAACTGACAAAGAAATCAGATAGACAGTGTCAAAAAGTCAATTGCGGTAATAAACATGATAAACTATGGTACTTTAATGTGATTGCGGCACTCAAACTACAAGTGCGGCACTCAAAAAACAATTGCAGCATTATACATAATCAAGTGTGACACTTTTATCAAATGTGGCACATAACCTGCAATTGAGGCATTTAAACCGCAATTGCAGCAAAATCGCAGGCGATTGCGGCAAAGGCATAAATTTTTCAAAAAAGTATAAAATTTAAAAGCAATAAATGACACGCAATGCATGGAAACTCACTGGATGTCCAGAGCCAGGAGGTCGACGGTAAGAACATACCCGATCAAAAATGTGTACGACACCTAGAAGACCCGCCATCGCTCGAAAGAAGGAAGAAAATGAGCAGAAAGCAATAAACAAACTCACCAAGATGATCATAGCTCCAATTCGCAAAGTGACAAATGAAGAGATCTCTTAGCTACTTATAGGGGTTCCAAAAACCCTAATTTTTCCCAGGAGCTCTGAAATTTCTTCCCGATCCCTGGAAACTTCAAAGGTCAATTACAGGGGCATTTTTAAACTATTTTTCAGATCCGTCAGCTACCCAGTTCTACAATTTTTATTTTCAACAAATTAATGCTTGTCTCGTGACTTTTCGCTCAAATTTGTTGAGGGGGCATAAATACACCTACTAAATGCCGGGGCAAACTGGGGCAAAATCATAGAATCTTTGACACACTGCGACAAGTCACATCGCATCAAAGAGGGGCAAATGGAGACACCCTAAAATGGACAGGCTTGCGACTTTACATTAAAAACACTAAATTTCATCTATTAATTAATGGTTTTTTAATCATTAATTAATCATCTATTTTCCTCTAAATTTATTCCCCAAATCATCTAATCAAATTCCCAAAATTAATTAAATAATTAATTTTATTTAATTAAATAGCTTTAATTGATTAATTAAACTCAATTTCCTATAGTTTAAAATTCAAATATTTAAACTTACTAATTAAAGTCTTCCAATTAAATTAATTTCAATTAAATTAATTTAATTTCATCAAATAAAGCAATTCCTAATAAAAAAGAATTCAATTATCTCACATGTTGAAAATAATTAATAAATAAATGAATTAAATACTCATTTATCTTCAAAGAGATAACTCCAATTACATCACATGGGTTACTCCACCCTTCTCTCCAGTCCACATGGGTAACTTCACCCACCTCTTCAGTTTAAAAAAGGTAACTCATAAATAGTTCTTCAATTAACCAAACCCTATCTCCTCTTTACCAAATGAAGAGGTGGAGTTTACTGAGGACCTCTCCTGTTCCTTTTGATCTCAACCGTTCATCTCCCCATCTCTGGGGTTGATCTCAACCATTCATTTCATCACCAATTCATATATAATAAACCATTTATAACCATTTGAAGGATCTAGGATTTCAAGCTCTCGTGCGCCATTACTCCATTAGTTTGGTTCTAGCATTCAAAGCCATCTTGCGATCATGCACAGACATTTCAATTATCAAATTCTCGACGCTTCTCAAGTCATAGACGCTACCCCGCCAATACTGAGCATCAAGAATAGCGTTTCAGAAGGAGTAGAGAGAAACAATAGAAGCTTCAAGCATTGTGGGGTTTGCATTTATTTGTCTTCCTTTCTCTTGCTTGTACATTTTATTGCTCACGTTTCTGTTATTCGTTTAGTAGTCATTATATACTTGATTTTCATTCATTTGTGAACCTTTGCTACTAACCCTCACCTTTAGAAAGTTGTGGGAACCGAAAAGAGAGGTGTACAATACCTTCATCACTCCTTGCATCAAACTTTCTTATATATTCATCTCTCTTTATGTAACATTTACTACCAAAAATTATAAAGTACTTAAAAATAGGCACATGAACAAACCAAAGTTCATAAGGTGTCTTACCAATTTCATCTCTAATCAACACTTAGTTAAGAGTGTATATTTAAGTACTCACAACTTCTCTCCAAAATATCTGTGAAACATTCCTCTCCAGGATCATGGTCTTAACAGTCTCTAGAATTGATCCATTCTTCCACTATGCTACATAATTCTATTGTGGAGTTCTAGGAGAAGACAACTGTCTCTTGATTTCATGCATCTCATAGAAAGTGTTTAACTCATTTGATGTAAACTCTCCACCTATGTCTGTCTCAACTTCTTCAATTTCAAACTAGTCTCATTCTCCACCATTGACTTGAAGGCCTTAAACTTACGAAAATATTTTGAGTTCTCCTTAAAGAATTTCACCCATACTATCTTTGAATGTTTATCAACCAGTATCATAAAATATACCTCTCCTTGCAAGATTATAATCTTACAAATTAATATGAACAAGATCAAGTAGTCCATTTGAATTTTCTTTCTTAGGGTGAAAAGTAGCTCTTTTTTTCTTACCCAATTAAAATTCCTTGCAAAAACTGTTAGCATGATTCTTCATCTTAGGAAAATCTCTAACAACAAAAGTATAACTTATAGAAAAAATATTGTCAAAGTTTACATGACACAACCTCTTATGCCATAACCATATTTCATCTATCTGAGCAATCAAACAAGTCTTTTGAGAACTATTCAAAATAAATATGTTACCTCTTGTCTTGGATCTAGTAGCAATCTCCCTTCCACAACTATTTAAGATCTTGCACTTGTCATTTTTGAATTTCAAACCATAACCTTTGTCCATTAGCTGACCAACACTGATAAGATCATGTTTCAAACATTCTACATACAATACATCATTAGTATTGTTTTTCCATCCAAAGTAATAGAACCTCTACCTTTGATCTTACCAGCAGTGTTTTCACCCAATTTAACTCTACCACCATCATAATTCTCATAGCTTATGAGTTTTCTCTTGTCACCAGTCATATAATGAGAGTATCCACTATCAATCACCCACTTATCTTATTTGAAAACTTGAGCGGCTAAAGATTTCTGTTCAACATCATTAGTGGCAATAGAAGGCACAAAATCTTTAGATCTAGAATCACCTTCTTTAATAGAGACGAGAGAACTAGCATGCTTAAGATTATCAGACTTATTACCTTCTTCCTTGAAATAAATAAGAGTGAATTCATCATCATCCTTATCAGCTTCATCAATAATCCCGTCATCGTCTAGGGCATAATAACATATTCTTTTCCTAGGATTAGGCTCATAATTGTACTTAGGAACTCTAGTAGGACACATAGATGCATAATGTCCTACCTTACCACATGAAAAGCATTTAAAATGAAACTTTTTTTTGTAGTTACTTCTAGTAGGAGCTCTTTCTCTGTAATACCTCCTTTTTGCAAACTTGGCTTCCAATTCTTCAATTTCTCTATCTTCCTCTTGTAGTCCTTCAACTCTTGTTCCCATCTTGAAAATTTCCTTGTAGGTTTCTCAACTAGATCCGATCTTTGCATGTTCCTTCCAGTCATAGTGGCTTTGAAAGATGTCTCATTCTTGGGTAGTGTGCTACTTATTGAACTCAACTCAAAGGTTGTAAGCTTTCAAACTAGCTTTTCTCTTGTCACATTAGTCACCATCCTTATTTATTCAATGACTGTAACCTTGTTGTCATAGGCATGAGTTAACTATCTCAAAACTTTTGAAACAATCTCAATCTCATCAAGTGTTCCTCCAACACATTTAATAGCACATACTATCTCATTTACTTTCAACATGTAAGAGGAGATATTCTCAGTGTCACTCATTTTCATAACCTCATAATTTCCTTTCAATCTCTACAAATTTTCCATCTTCACTATTGTATCTCCTTCATAAATAATCTCCAAATTATCCCATATCTAATTAGCTGTGTCCAATTCCATGACATTAGTAATCTCTACATCAGTCAACACACTTAGCAAATCTTCCTTGGCCCTAATGTTCACTTAGACATTAATGATCTCATTAAGAGTTATAGGAATTTGAGGAGGGATATATTAATCCTTTGTAATCCTCCAATAATCTTCATCTATACATTTGAGATGTATAATCATTTGGTTCTTCCACTGTGCATAGTTGGTTCCATCAAATCTTGGAATATATTTCTTATATGCTGCCATCTTCAGGTCTCCCTCAAGCTGTTAGGCTTCCTTCAAGGGACTAGCTTTGATATTAATTATAGGAAATATGTAGCAAGAAATTGAGAGGTGGGATGGGGGTTGGGAATCAGTTGCTACCAAAATACTTAAACTTTAAAATCCTTAAAACCTTCAAGAATAAAACCCTTAATCACATACAATGTTATTATTAATTTACAAAGTGTAAAGTATGTAAACACAAATTAGAAAGCATCAACACCACATAACACAAATGTTTTTATTATGGAAACCAAAACTAGGGTGAAAACAATGGTGAGGTTGATACCCACAATAAGACTAATACCCTGTTTAAAGTATAAATTATTACAATATGAGATATGCACATGCATTCGTACACACTGCCTAAAGTTCACTAATTAATTTTCCTTGGGAACCCACCCTAAGGAAGTCACACTAACTGAAAATTACAATTAAGAAGTCTCACTAAATTACAAACACTTTTCAGACACCAATCTAATAATTCAAGAGCTGTATAGTAGCATCTCACTATGCCTCGGTTAGTTCCTTTTCAGTATAGTCAGATCCCTTGCTACAATTCTTTCTGCCACACTACAGACAAGAAATTAAGCCTCTAGTAGATCTGTAAAAATTCTTCACTAGCATACACTTGCTTCCATGATTTAAAAAACATTGGTGCATACACAAGGCACATCAATCAAACCCTAATTAACTATATTTATCAAGAACTAGGTTGAAAAAACCTAATCCTCATCCTTCTCTCAACACCAAAAGAAACCATCAAGATATCTGTGTGCTTTCCAAACATCCCTTAGATCGATAAATAACATCTCAATATCATGATCATAACCCTAAAACATTTTACCGATCTCTTATAAATTGTTTTATAATCTTTCCATAACATGTCATCTAAGACCATAAAAACATAACTTAGATTCATTGAACTTGTTCACCTATATTCATGTAAACTGATAACTCATTAGGCACATAATCATAGATTATAATAAGGCATCACTAAGCTCAAACAAACATACAAATCCATTGCACCCATCGAATCTAGCAACATCATATGATAAAATCTCAAGAACATTATCAACCTCCACTAAAATACTTGTAACTGCCTTGCAGATTATCAAAATCACAAATAATTTGAATGGTAAAAACATTTTTATGTCCTTAACACATTACCATATGTACAACCAAATTTCTCATCTACAACATGTGCACAAAATTAATCTTTGCAACTCTGTAACACTAGCAATCAACAAAATAACCAGTCTTCATCTGTGACACCATAACTTGATCAAATCATCATACCAGTAACTCAAATTTGACATGAAGTATGTAGAAAACCTCTACATCATCCCATGAGGTTCTTGAATCCTCATCTTCAGTAACCTTCTTCCACCATTAATCTAAACATTATGTGTTACTGGAAAAACTGCATATTTGTCAACCGAACTTCATAACACACATCAAAAATATCTAATCTTCACACCAAACATATAAAAAACATGGTAGACATAAAAAACATCATATTATAAATGTTTTAATCAATGAAAACACATCCAAATTTCCAACAAGGTTCCCTTCCTCTTTTCACCCTAAGGACAACGAGAGGAATAAAGGATTCCCTCGAAGGCTGAGGGGCAGGTGCCAAGGGAGATGGATTGGTCTTTGGAGAAATCTTACCCTTTATAAGGATGGTAGGGAAATGTATGCATAAAATGATAGGGATGGATAAATGTGGGTGCACCTTAGGCTTTGACAACATGGGTGCCTAACCTTTATTAGTAGTAGTATAGATGTAGGAATGGAGGACACCACTAGAGGCTATGTGGCTAGAGGAAAGAAAGGAGGTTTCCCATGGGGAATGTGCTTTCCTTGAGCCTTTTATGAATAAGGGGAAGATGAAGAATAAGTATGGTCTTCATGAGAGGGCTAAGTATGGTCTTCATGATGGGGATGCAAAAGCCTTATCAGAGTAGGAAAAAAAGATCAAGGGAGAAGCCCCCATGGGAAACAATGGGGTGAGATCCATTGTGATAGATAGTGTAGTTGATGCCATTTTGAGGAAACTTCAAACATTTACGAACTACCAAGGGGATGACTCCCATGGAGGTCAACCATGGGATACCTAGCTTGACCCAAAAGAGGTCTGATTCAAGAATCAAAATGGAAGTTGTGAATAATACCTTGGGTTTAACCAGGACCATCAAAGTGGTGGACCCAAAAGGAGTAAGGGACAACCCATCATGCATCCTAATTGTGGTAGGACACTTGTCATATTTCCCACTATTCAATCATTGATGAAGAGGACCTCCTCAGTAATTAAATCAAATTGAAAAGTAGGGTCAACCAAGATTCCCCTAATAGAGATTCAATTGATTGATGATAGGAAATAGAGGGGAGAAGGTTCTCTTCTAAACATATCATCCAGAGGGGTGAATGGGATATTCATCTCAGGCACCCTTTAGGTAGGCAGAGAAATCAGAGTGATGGTCACCATATTTATTGTGGAACTTTCACTTGAAAATGAATAGGATTCAATAAAGAGGTTGTTAGTGTTGGAAATACAATAATGGGAAAGCAAGATACTAAGAGGGGGGGGGGGGGGGAATCAGATCTTCAAATTTAAANAAGGGGGGGGGGGGGGGTGAATCAGATCTTCAAATTTAAACACTTAAAACAAACTAATCCACACTCATACATATATGAATCTAATGTAATCTCAGATAGCATCCACACAATGAAATAAATAACACATAACACAATAACTTGGTAACCCAGATACCCAAATAGGTAAATCTGGGGTGGGGATGACACCCACAAAATTCTCCACTACTGCAGTAATAAAGTGTACTTGTTAAGGTTAAAAATGTTGATTACAAAATGTAATCTACCCTATTAAAGGTCTACCCAGTTAAGAGCTTAAGATCATTACAATCTACCCTGTGAAAGGATTTGAACTTACAATGAAGTAAGCACTCTGTTAGGAGATAAAGAAAGTTCTGCTAGAACCACTCTGTTAAGATATTTTCACCTGATACAATGATTAGAATGTCTCAAGTATTGATCCTTCATTATGCACTCTGATGCTAATGATGGATCTCCTCTTTGCAGTACCTTCTAAGATCTCGTAATATGATATAATCTTTACTTTGTTGTTCACCGTTTTGTGACTCTGCTTGATCTTTGCTTCTTAACAAAATAACCCTTTGTGCATTTCACTTCAAAAATACAGTCACCACACTTCATTTGCTCTCCTTACACACACTTTTTAAAAATAGGGTTTTGAAGCAATCTAATATATCCATTAAAGTCTGATAGTGAGATCTAGATCAATGATCAAGATCTAATACCCATACCTTGATGGTATTACAATTAATGTTCATGTATAGGACAAAATAATAAAATGCATAAATAACTCCATAGAAGAATATTAAATGCATACATAAGTCAGCCCAAAAAGCTTATACAAGTCAGCCAAATCATTTATCCTTGAAGTTTGTATCATTTTAGACATGTATACAAAAACTGTTCTGCTCGAGACTTGACTTCTCTGTATCCTACTCGGCTTAGCAATGTAACTAGGCAAACTGAAAACTACTCGGCAATGTTGCTTGGCCTTGCAAAGTTTTAGCTCGGCCACAGTGATAGCCAACTAAAATTGCCTAAGTGAATGACTAAGTGTTGGTCACTAATCATCAACAGAACTTAGAGATTAACAATCTCCCCCTTTGATATTAGTGGCAAAAACACTTATCATTACTTCCGTTCATTTCATCAAAATATTACCTAGGTACACTAAGTACTCCCCCTAGGAATATACTCAGAAATAATCCAAAAAAAAAATTTACATGCCTTCAAAGATTATATACAAGTGTACCTATACTGTACTGATGTATCATATTGTATCCTTTCATATTTCCTTACCAACTTCCCCCTTGTTTTTGTCATTGATTGCTGGTGGGGTTAAGTTGTACTTATCCAAAAATTGTTTATGAAGCTGCAAGGTGGACTCAAATGTAGTATCCCATCTTTCCTTAGCATTCTTCATAACTTCCAATTTGATTTCTAGCTCGCCAGCTAGACTCACTAAACTTTCTGCAGTCGATAGATTTGCATTGCTCTACGATAACTCCTTTGCAATTGAAATTTCCTTCTGTATTACCTCCAAGTGAGGCAACAGGCTTGTCTAAATAGTTATCAATTTGGCCCTTATTTGACCATCTTCAGCCATAAGCTCAGCTATTCTCTGTTGTGCATTTATCAACTTATTAAGATGTAAAGAACTAGAGGTAGTATCTTTACCCAAAGTAGTGCCAGTTGATCTTAAATCTAACTGTAGGTTCTCAACAAGCTGTAGATTATCCTTTGTGAAAAATTTGACATCACATAATTTTCTGTACAAAGAATAAACATTGACTGTAACTTTCTCTAAAGTTTCTACAAGAGTAGAAAGTTCAACCTATTTTGTTGCAATCTCTTCTGAGATTTTATCTAGAACTTTGCTCTCAAATCATCTCCTGGACCATTGTAGAAGCTTTATAATTGCTGTCTATGTCCTCATCAGTTACCTTATGTATGATGTTGACAAGCTGATCAATAATTGGAGCTTGAGGCATTTCATCCTCTAAGTCAAAATCCTTTGCAAATATGTCTTTGATATCATGCAACACCTACTTTTGCTTTTGTTCTATCTTCATCTCTTCCTGTCTCTTCTTCCTCTAAGTAATTCTTGAAGAGTCCCTATTTGTTCAAAAGATAACTCATTGGGATCCCATTGTGGAATCACAATGACTTCATCTAATGTTACATCTAGAATCTGAGACTTCTTCTTCAAGATTTTATTTTTCTTCACCTTTGGATAACTTATGCTCGGCAACATAATATCTTTTCCTTTGACAGTGTCAATATCCCTCTTTTAATTCTATCATTATTGTCTGTGGATTGGGCATACCACTAGTTTTAGGACATGTAGGAGTGGATGATGCAGAGTGTGGTAGATAAACCAACACTTGCATTGCCTCTTCTTCTTTAGGCTTATCAATAGTATCCGTTGTCACTACTCCACTCTCTAAAACTATTTTCACAACCTCTAAAATAGGTGGATTCTGTGAAGTTACCTCTTGTTCATTTGCTTACTATTTCTCTTCACTTTTTTGATCATTGATAACTTCAATTATTTCATCAGATGTTGTGGTCTTCCCTTCTTTAGTATCAGTTGCCTTAATAGGTGAATCAATGTCTTTACCACTCGACATCTCTTGTTCCTCGACATTCAAATTGCTTGGATCATCAACTATAAAATCCATAGGACTGTCTATAGTCAGATCAATAGAATTAGTTGAGTCTAATACATCTTTGGTTTTGTCCTGTTCTATGGCAATTTGATCTTGAGTTATTTGTGGTTCAGGGGTAGTCTTCATTTCAACTTCTTTCACCTTTTTCTCAGATGTCCCCTCACCAGATTTCTTATCTTTTGAAATGACCAGTCCAAATATTTCCTTCCAAATCCTTGTGCTTTGCTGTACTACACCTTTAATATAATTTTTTTAGAACAACATAGCCTTTGAGTTTATTAACAAACCTACTCTTGTATTCCTCAATGAATTTGGCTCTTTGTTTTGAGGTTAGCTAAGGTTTTACCTGTGTGAGAGTTCCTTCTCTAATCTGTCTTTTTATGGCAAGTGAAAATTCCCATTTTCTTGACAAAAAATCATAAAGTTCATTGGGCACATGATTTCCTATCTCTGTAGGAGTTAATTTGAAAGTACTCATCATATCCAAGAGTGTTTCTTGTACTTTGTGCCTATCTGCAGTTTTCAACTTTTCATACTTAATGAACTTAAAAGTTGCTAACACTGCTGAATTCCTTAAAGTGTCACATACCTCATCAATACTAGCTGGTTTCTTGAGTTGTGCTATAGGTATGTTACTAGGTTCATCAGTTTCTATCTTTTCCTCATCACTATCTGTCCCCAAATTTAATCTCCTTCTTGGTCTCTTTGCTGGCTTACTCGGCTCAACCTTAGGAGCAACCTTTGCTTCCTTTCCAAAACTCCTTTCTGAAACTTTCCTCTTACCATATACTTTAGTTTTTACTTTTTCTAGAGAAGTAATAGTAGATGCTCTAGTCCTTGGATGATTAGCTACGGGAGGTGTAACCTTGGGTTTTGCTTTGCTCAGCTTGGTTACTATGATAATTGGTGGTCTTTTGCCCTTAGCTTTCTTAGTAACCTCTTCTGATGCACTCACTTCCTCCTCTATAGAAATATCCTCACCTTGTCCAGTGGTCAGGCCTAAAGGTGCATCCTTAGGTTCTTCATCACTACCTAAACCAACCATTTTCTTTAGATTTTTCACAATATTCTTTCTTTTCCTTTCCATAGTTCCCTCATTCAAGCTTCTAGAAATTTTAGCTTTGGCTTCATCAAAGTTTCCAAATCTCTCCACTGTAGTATCAATTGCCTCAGCTAGGAGTGCAATGATGGTAGATGATGCTTCATCAATGTTAATTTCATAGGGAAATGGTTCTAAGCATGTTATCCTAGGAGTCACTGCCTGGATATAAGTATTATCTGCATCAACTAGAAAATAGATTTCTTCATAGTGCTTCTCCACTAGTGACTTAGGAATTCTAGTCCTTAATCTCATTCTCTTCTTGAATTATACAAAATAGCTCCCCATAATACTATTGAAATTACATCCTAGTTTCTCAATACATTCACTAATCTGAACTGTTATGGGTCTATCCTTTTTCCAAGCAATATTTCCCAATGTAGGAAATGTATCCTGAATGTAGAAAAATATACAGACTAGTAAAGAACCAAACTTACATGATGAGCTCTTAGCCTTTCTGATTGATGCTAGGTTCTTGGCTAATTGAGTCTACTGTAGCTCAGCAAGATCATATGTATGATTCTTCTTCACAATTTTCCATGCCTGATCAACAGCTATACAAGGAACACTATCCAATCTGCTCGACTGATAGAACTTATGTGCTATTACTCTTACTCCAAAATCAAGTTCTAGGTCTGTAATTGTACAAATAGTCATACCTCTATTATTCCATATGGCTCCAGTGTTTAGTGTAATTTCTTCTTTGCTGTTATCCCTCATGGTCCATTTTTTGTTCACTATAGGATATCTAGTCACTCGATGAATCATGCTTTTGGTGATCTTGACTGGTCCATTATCCAACCACATACACATGTCATGAACTTAGCTAAGGATAACCTTAATCCATTCATCTTTGAAACCTTATGGAAAATATAGGGTACGAGTTAACCCTTTGTCAGCTAAGTGTTTGAATTCTGCTTTTAGAACTCCATTGTCACACAATTTGCTGTAGGATCTCCTTAATTCACTATCACCTACTTCACCAATCTTAACCATATAACATGATTGAACATCATGAATCATGAGTACCTTGGGTGGAATGGATGAGAGGGATCCTATTAAATCACTCTAAATCACACTTTCAAGAATGGCTCAAAAGTTGAGAGGTTCACATTCATCACTCCGTACTAACTGAATTTGCTCTGGTTCTGCCTCCATACTCTTAGCTAGTGCGGAAGAACTTGCAGCCATAATTTTGAAATTAGGGTTTGAGAGATGAAAAATAGAGTACCTTGACAAGTAGCTCTTCGCACTATTCACCTTAGGATTGCCGATGACACGCTAATGAAATCTTCAATGCTAACTCCGTTAAGATCAATTTTGCCAATTACTTCAATCACTCTGTAAACAGTAAAAATTGCAAGGTAAAAATGAAGTGTCAATTGTTCATCCTTTTTAGAATTTGAAAGGTCAAGGTAGGTAAGAAATGAATGTTCTACCCATTGAGTTAGTGTAAGCCAGCTATCCTCGGCTTTAACACAACTTGCATCCCATTCGGCTTACTACACTCGACCTTCCAAAATTTTACTCGGCCAATAAAAATCGACACTCACTAAAGAACTCGGCCTTAGTGTCCATGATTGGTGCTCGACACCTATAGTGCAATTGGCTTATCTTAGCATTTGTCTTCAAAATATGTCTTGGTGCATCTTAACATATGCAAATATGGAGTTTGGTACATTTCATATTAGGAACTGATGTAAGATAGGAGTTTTAGATATAGTTCCTTACATACCTCTTTTTCTTAGTTGGTGATGATGTGATCACCTGATCCATTAGATTGGGTGACCTCGGCTTCACTAGCTTCATTGCTACATGGTTCAGACTTCTTAACCCATGTCTTGTTCATTTGTGCTCTAATTTGCTCAACTGTAGGAGCAGGTACTCTAGTCTTACAATCTTTTCTTGTATGTCCAATTTTCAGACAACTGTGACAAACTAGGCTTCCATTCATCCAACTTTTAGATTTCCTCTGAAATGTGTCCTTATGTAGTTTTCTGGAACATGTCCATACTCACCACAGTAATGAAAACTATGCCATGTATTGTAATCCCAATTGTAAGTATTGCCTTTTCTAGGTGATTTCTCTTGTACCTTTGGTGTCCACTGCTGTTTACCTTTAGATCTGCAATCTTTGGGTCTATGACCATATTTGTGATAGTTATAGAAATTACCATTGAGTCTAGGTGTTTTTCTTGCCTTTGTCTTACATTCATGTGCTTGATGTCCAAACTTATTACAGTTAAAGCAGTAACCATTAAAATTAGTTTTCAGATTGGACTTACCATTCTTGCTTTGGCAAATGTTTTCTGTATGACCTGGTTTCCCACAGTGATGACAAATAGGTTTTTTGTTTCTTGGCTTTGCATACCTTCTTTCACCTATCTTAGATGATTCTCCATCTTTAGTGGTTGTATGTTGTTCAGTGTGACCTAATCCAGAAGAATCTTTAGGTCTTCTTGATGCTTCCACTAGTTGTTCAAAGTAGCTCATAGCATCACTCAGATCATTCACTCTGTTACTAATTTATTTCTCAGATCTCAATTCATCTTTCATTTGACTATTCTTAGATCTAAGATTAACAATCTCCAAGTCTTTCTTGCTGATCTCGTGATTCACAAGTAGTAGTTGATTTGCCATGTCTACTTGATTGACTATCATTATTTGTACATCATATGTTCTTTCATCAAGTCTGGTAGTCATCATTCTCTTGTCTTCTTCTGCCATAGCCTTGTCATCTTCATCTTTCTTTTTCTACTCAACAACTTCACACATTCTTATTGATTGGGCTTCTTGTTCCTTTTTCAAGTTTTTGACTTCTTCACATAGTGTACTATTCTTTTCCAGTAGATATGCTATTGCTTCATTGCTCTCAGTAGAATCTCCATTCTAAAATAGATTTGTGGTGTCCTCTTCCTAATAATGAGTGTCATTCATTAGTTTGGCCAGATCTTTCCTTGTAGTCAAGGACTTCTTTAATTCTTGTCTTACAGTCTCAAGCTGTTGTAGTGCTAGCTAAATATCAATCTTTTGATTCTCAAGGACTTTACCCATCTTGTAGATCTCCATCTCAAGATCTATATTCTCAAGCTGATTATGACCTTTTTAGAGAACTGAGCTCTGATACCAATTTTTGGAAATACAATAATGGGAAAGTAAGATACAGAGAGGGGGGGGGGGGGGAATTA
>MU227908.1:1592780-1613633 GCA_018584345.1 Thuja plicata
CATATATGAATCTAATGTAATCTCAGATAGCATCCACACAATGAAATAAATAACACATAACACAATAACTTGGTAACCTAGAAACCCAAATAGGTAAAACTAGGGTGGGGATGACACCCACAAAATTATCCACTACTGCAGTAATAAAGTGTACCTGTTAAGGTTACACATGTTGATTACAAAATGCAATCTACCTTGTTAAAGGTCTACCCAGTTAAGATCTTAAGATCATTACAATCTACCCTATGAAAGGATTTAAACTTACAATGAAGTAAGCACTCTGTTAGGAGATAAAGAAAGGTCTGCTAGAACCAATATGTTAAGAGATTTTCACCTGATACAATAATTAGAATATCTCAAGTATTGATCCTTCGTTATGCACTCTGATGCTGATGATAGATCTCCTCTTTCTAGTACCTTCTAAGATCTCATAATCTGATATAATCTTTACTCTGCTGTTCACTGTGTTGTCACTCTTCTTGATCTTTGCTTCTTAACAAAATAACCCTCTGTGCATTTCACTTCAAAAATGCAGTCACCACACTTCATCTGCTCTCCTTACACACACTTTTTAAAAATAGGGTTTTGAAGCAATCTAATATATCCGTTCAAGTCTGATAGTGAGATCTAGATCAACGATCAAGATCTAATACCCATACCTTGATGGTATTACAATTAATGTTCATTCATAGGATAAAACAATAAAATGCATAACTAACTCCATAGAAGAATATTAAATGCCTACATAAGTCAGCCCAAGAAGATTATACAAGTCGGCCAGATCATTTATCCTCGAAGTTTGTATCATTCCAAACATGTATACAAAAAATATTCTGCTCAGCACTTGACTTCTCTGTATCCTACTTGGCTCGGCAATGTAACTCGACTTGACAATGTAACTAGGCAAATTGAAAACTGCTCAACAATGTTGCTTGGCCTTGCATAGTTTTAGCTCGGCCATAGTGATAGCCAACTAAAACTGCCTAAGTGAATGACTAAGTGTTGGTCACTAATCATCAATAGAACTTAGAGATTAACAGTTAGTTCATGTTAGTTTCACCAAAATATGGGGAAGGAAAAGTGCACCGACCTCAAGATTGATTAAAATCTAAAGGGATGAACTCTCCCTTGCACAAATTCACTTCTAATAGTTCTTTGTGAGCTAGGAGATCAAGAAAATAATGCGATTAAGGATATTTTATGAACTAGGAGATTAAGTGTGACTAGATTAAATAATTATAAAAAATAAAGAGCTCAATATAGAAAAACATCAATAACTTCAAGATATTAAGTGATTAAAATATTTTGATTATAGAAACCAAAAAATCTAACTACAAAGAACAATCACTGAGCTCTATAAGCTCACTGCCTTGGATGCACATGTGATTCAAGGATGATAGAATGGGTATAGGATGCCAACATAGAGTGCATATGTCTCGTATATAGATGGGAACATAAAAAATGTAATTAATGGAATATTAAAATATCAAGGACCTAAACTAATTAAAGCTAAGTCTGGTGGAAAAATGTAGTGAAAAGAATAACCAAACTATGAAGTACAAGGAAAGGAATAAGATAACACCAGATTTGATATTTGGTGAAGGTGATGATTCAAAATTACCTCTCCATGAGTCTATTCACATAGAAAAAATGAAAAATATTGGGTGGTTGTTCAGAGACTTACCTCAGTTAGATCCCTACTTTAATGTTTCCACCTCCACAACAACCAAAAAGACACGATGGTAAATTGTTATAGCTCCAATGTATATACATAATAGATAATAATGAAAATAGATAAAGAACCATAATATGATATCAAAAAAACTCTTATAATGAAGAGAGAACACTCCCTCAACGAGATAAAATCTGAGTGATGGATAGGAAGAGCCAATGCAATATGAAGAGCCCTGAGAATGTAATGAGAGACCCAAAAACCCAATAGAAAATGCTTTGATTATGAATGTGTATATCCAATACATGAATAAGTGTCTAGAGAGAGAAATGAAATTACAAAATGGATATATAATAATAGGGATGTGAATCTACATGTTAGTGGGTAGAGGAATTGATAGTTACCATGCAGGTTGGCAATTTGTAATGGCTCAATGACATTGCACATCTACAGGTTCACGAGATGAGCGCAAACTATGTAAACATCTCCATAATCCACATACATCCTATGCCCTCCAAGTCACATTGATATGATTCCAAGTGGGTGGTGACAAGGAAAAATTGGTGAGTGATGGGGATGGATTCCTTCTCTACAGAATCAACCTGACTCTTCTCTAAGGTCTCTTTCTTTGACCTCCTAGGGTATTCTCAAACCCTAAATCATAGTAAATAACTAATGACTTTACCTCCTTCTCAAGAACTGGTTCCCATAAACAAAACTATTTCCTCCATGTTCGATGAACCTACAAGGATAGATTCATCCTGACTAAACCAGCTCGTTCAGTCCAAACACTCATAACATACTCCTCACTTTGTTCCCTAGCCAGACCATTACCAAGCTCGCCTAGGGTAAGAAATCCTTGATCATAGCTATCACTTCTCTTACAAGAAACAAAGAAAATAAAAATATACACAGGGGTTCCTCTCGAATTTCATACCGACACATGGTTCTCACCACAGATTCAAGAACCTCAAGGAGCCATTTGATATTTACAACCTAGAACGGGCCAAAACTTACAAACTTGCAAATCAAAAACAAACTAATCTATTTATACTTATAACATATAATAATGCTCAAAGATAGTCTAGAAACACACTGTGCAACTTTTTATTAACTTCTTCAAACTCTATGAAAAAAAACTCTCTCTGAAAACAACTTGCATCTAACTATATATCCTGCATCCCTCAACAACTTTCACCAACCTCATAAATGAAGGCATGGGCGAACAATAAGTAACCTTCCCATCACTTGAATAGGTTTAACTTCCCATTTAAGACAAAGGCAACATGTAAGGATTTGTTACAATTGACTATTATGGACACAAAAGATAAAAGCCATGATTTCTGGGTCGTTAACTAACATTATCGAGCATCAACACTGAGCACTAGAATAAACTAAGCATCAACACTGAGCATTAGAAAAAAATGGATGCCAGTGAGAAACCCTGAGTAACATCACCGAGAAACATCATCGAGTGGCATAGTGTAAACCGAGTGACATCATCGAGTGGCATAGTGTAAACTAAGCGACATCACCGAGTGACATAGTGTAAACTGAGGGACATCACTGAGTGCCTCGAGAAGCATCACTAAGAAACATAGTGTAAATCAAGCACTAGTACTACTTGAACACCAGTGTAAACTGAGCACTTCATCTTAATGCCTTTTAACCATCTTTGGATGTTAGTGGCTTGGTTGGAATTCTAGAGGCTTTCAAACTACCTCAAAACATACTAAACTGAAAAATAAGAAACTAAACAACTTTGGTTTTTGTTCACTGAATTGACCTTGGTCATTACAAGAGTAGTTGAACAAAACACCTTACAAACAACTTACAAACCCAAAATTTTTTCTAACGTAGGTGATCCTTCACTATACTCCCCCAAAAGAGAGAAATAAACTTCCAAGTGATTGGACCAAGTCAAGATCGATGCCTAACTTCTTGAAGTCGATCTCTTGCACCCATGTAGCCTCTGAATCAGCTTGCCCTTACTATTTGACTAGATGTTCCATGTAGGTCTTCTTTCTAGTCTTCTTAGAAACTCTTGAATTTAGAATCTTCTTGGCCTTTGGTTTCGGTGCAACTGGAAGTTTTAGTGCTTTGAGATCCCCTGTATCCACTACAAGATCATGACCTCCCTCTGGAATTGGTCCTTTATAGGACATCATATCTGCCACATTGAAAACTGGAGATAATCCTATGTCTGTAGGAAGATCAATTTTATAAGCATTAGACCCATACTTTTCAAGAATTGTGCAAGGGCCTATCTTCCACATCTGAATCTTACTCAAAACACCTTTTTTCATCCTTGCTTTGTTTAGGTGCACCATGACCAAATCTCCAACTTGAAACTGAACATCTCTTTTCTTGGCATCTACTTTATACTTGGTGTGAGTTGTACTCTCCACTAATGCTTTCTTCACTGTATCATGGACTTCTTTCATGGATTGAGAAAAATCTTTAGCATACCCACTCTTCTCTGCATTGCTTCCAAGATCCCTGAGTTCACATATACCCCTGGGATGAATCCCATATACTATTTCGAAAGGGCTCTTTCCAGTGGATCTATTAACTGTATCATTATAGGCAAATTCTACTTGAGCAAGTATCTGATCCCATGATTGGCCATATTCTTTGGTGAGGCATCTCAAAAGATTTCCTAAACTTTGGTTCACAACTTCAGTCTAACCATCAATTTGTGGATTATATGCCGAGCTAAAGGAAAGATTTGTACCAAGCTTCTGCCATAAGGTTTTCCAAAAATGAATCATAAACTTAGAGTCTCAGTCTGATACAATACTCAAAGGTAATCCATGTATCCTTACTGCTTCTCTAAAGAACAAATTCTCTATGTAAAATGCATCATGTGTGGTTTTACATGGCAGAAAGTGAGCCATCTTACTGAATCTATCCACAATTACAAATATGTTGTCCATTCCCTGCTTGGTCTTAGAAAGTCCAACTACAAAATCCATACCGAGGCATTCCCAAGGTCTATTTGGGATTGGAAGGGGTTGATACAATCCTGCATTGGATGAGGTCCCCTTAGCATTTTGATAGACTATACAAGTCTACATATCTTTGGACATCCCTGCTCATTTTTGGCCAACAATAGTACCTCTTCACCAATTCTAGAGTTTTATTCAACCCAAAATGTCCACTTAATGAACCATTATGCTTCTCTTGTACTAAGTTGTCCCTCATTGAATCTATTAATACACAGAGTTGTCCTCCTTTAAACAAAAGACCTTCTTTAAGATTATACTCAGAATACTCACTATGAAAATGATTTTGAAAATCTTGACATTCCTTGTATGCTGTTGAAAAGTCTTCATCAGTTGGATACAAATCCTTGAAGATTTCTATGCCAACACTTCTTAATTGAAATTATTGTACCGTGAGAAGCCTTCTAATTAATTCATTTTCTACCTTATTTTGTACTCCTTTCTTGTGTTTTATGGTGAAGGTGTAGGCTTGTATATACTCCACCCATTTCATATGCTTATGGCTTAGTTTATCCTATGAATTTAGAAAACTTAAAGCCTGGTTGTTGGTAAGGAATACAAACTCTTTGGGAAGGAGATAATGTCTCCCTTTTCTTAGTGCTTTCACTAATGCATATAAGTCCAAATCATATGAGGAATACTTCTTCTTTTCATCACTGAGTTTTTCGCTATGAAAAACTACTAGATTTCCTTCTTGACTCAAAATTGCACTGACAACAATGTGGCTGGCATCACACTCCACAGTAAACAACTTGTCAAAACTAGGAAGTGTCAATATTGATTGAGTTGCTATTATTTTCTCAAATATTCAAATCCCTTATAAGCCTACTCATTCCATTATAACTTGGCTTTCATACCCCCTTTTATGGTATTTAAAATAGGTGCACTGATTTCACTAAATTGTCTGATAAACTTCTGGTAGAACTGTGCTAATCCATGGAAGATTCTTACCTCTGTAGCCGACTTTGGTATAGGATAATTCAAGATTGCTTCCACCTTTCTTGTATCTATCTTCAAGTTAACCTATGAGATAGAAAAACCCAAGTATACTAACTCTTGTTTCATGAACTCACTCTTTTCCAAGTTTATTGTCAACTTCTCCTCCTGCAATCTTTGCATCACCATTTGCAGATGTCCTCTTTTGTTTTTCTGAAAACTAGGATGTCATCTAAGTACACTACAACCCATTTTCCAATGAAGTCCTTCAAAAACTCATTCATCAATCTTATAAATGTTCTTGGGGCATTTAACAACCCAAAAGGCATAATAAGCCACTCATAAAGTCCCTCGGTAGTCTTAAAAGCAGTCTTCCACTCATCTCCACCTTTTATTCTTATATGGTGATACCCACTTTTAAGATATATTTTGGAGTAATACTTAGCTCCACCAATAAAACCCATTATATCTTCTATCCTCGGTATTGGGAACCTATATCGAATAACAATCCTATTTATGGCCCTAGAATCGGTACACAACCTCCAAGTACCATCCTTCTCTGGGACTAAGACTGTGGGAACAACACATGGACTTATGCTCTTCCTAATCAACCCTTGGTCAATTAGTGCTTGGATTTGGTTAGCAATCTCTGAATTTTGTTGTGGAGTCATTTTATAAGAAGCTTTGTTTGGAAATGAGGCTCCTGGGATGAATTCAATTCGATTACTAATAGTCCTCTCAGGTAGTAGGGTAGCTGGTTGACTATTACTAACTATGGTCTGGTATTGAGTTAACAACCTTTGGATTTCTAAAGGTAACTCTTTCCTCTTATTTCCCTCAAATAAAATCCCACTCCATCTTCTCCTTCTAGTGTCTTTAAGAATTATTTATCACCGACCAACAATAGGTTAGGAACCCCTTTCTTCTTTGCACCTTCTTCCAAGATTGACTGTATCTTGAAAGTCACTCCATCTTTCTTAAAGGAATAGGAGTTATTAACTCCATCATGCATTGCAGCTCGGTCAAACTACCAAGGTCTACCCAATAGCATATGATAAGTATCCATGGGAAGGATATCACACAATACTTGGTCCTTATATCTCCCTATGGAAAATTCCACCCAAGTTTGTTCATTAACTAATACATGTTGATCTTTATTCAACCTAGTAACTTTGTAAGGGTTAGTATGAGGAATCCTATTTAACTTTAACTTTTCAATAGCTTCCATAGAAACTATGTTATTAGTAGAATCATAATCTATGATAACTTTACAAACCTTACTGAGTACCTTTCATTTGACACAAAATAGAGATCTTCTTTGGCTTGGCTCTTCTTTAATGGGCTCTTTGAGGAGCACTTTGTGAATCATAAAATTCTCCCCCATCTCAGAATCTAGGGTGACTTCTACTATCTTTCTTCTAGAAGACTCTTCTTGCACATAGTGGACTCTCTCCTCTCCTCCTTGTGATGTAGAGCTCTTCTCAGGATATCTCTATGCAAGATGCCCAAACTGTTGACAGTTATAACACTTCATTAAAGAAAAATAAGATCCTCTTCCCTGGTTATTAGTTCTTCCTCTTGAACTTTTATTTGAACCTCTTCCTCAGTTGTAACCACCTCTTGTGTTACTGGATTCTCCTTGATTCTCAGTGAGTTTGGACTCACTCTGATTCTTAGCTTCAAAATTCCTTCCTCCATATCCTCCTCTATGACCTCTACCGTCTCTTCCTCTTCCTCTACTGTTCAAATCTTGCTTCTTTTTGAACTTTTCCTCTACTTTGAGGGATAACTGATAGCATTGGTGTAGTATCTTGGGGCTTAAGAGACTAATTTCCTCTTGGATACTCCACTTGAGACCATTTAGGTAGCTTTCTACTTTTAGGCTGTCCTCCTTCATTACATCTGACCTTAAGCATAGCTTGTGAAATTCTTCTGTATAGGCACTGACTTCCAAGTATTTTTGTCTCAGATTCTATCTTTTCTTATGCAACTACACTTCATAATCATTAGGAAGATAAGTTTCCTTCCTTTTGGCCACCATACCTTTCCAACTGGTTATGGGGTTATTTCATTCTTTGGTCCTTTTGTCTTGGAAATATTTCCACCAAGTGATAGCAGTTCCTCTCAATCTTGTCTTGGCTATTCTAACTTTTTGAGCTTCGGTCACATTGTCACAGTCAAAGTGATTCTCGAGACCTTCTATCCACTCTATAATTACTTCTAGTTCCATCTTGCCAATAAATAGAGGCACAACTTCCAAGGACACTACTCATTGCTTTCAAATCTCTCAAGAATGGCTCTTCCTGAAGCACAGGGTCTGGCTCTGGTGTTATATCTTCCTTGGCCACTGATTTACCCTTTCCATCAACTTCTCTCATCAGTTCACTGACTGCTGCAGTCTTGAGCTGCACTTCTTCTAACTTGGTTTCCATTTTGGCCAACTGTTCCTTCAAGAGTCTATTCTCCTATTTTTTCTCTTCTACATTCTTCACCAACTCTACATTGGTCACCATTTTGTGTGAATCTACAGACTTGTCTGAAGACAACACTCAAACAAAAAAAGCCCAATATTTAAGCTTTGATACCAATCTGATGGGGATGGATTCCTTCTCTACAGAATCAACATGAATCTTCTCTAAGGTCTCTTTCTTTGACCTCCTAGGGTATTCTCAAACCCTAAATCGAAGTAAATCACTAATGAATTTACCTCCTTCTCAAGAATTGGTTACCATCAAAAAAAATATTTCCTCCATGTTTGATGAACCTACAAGGATAGATTCAGACTAACTAAACTAGCTCATTCAGTCCAAACACTCATAACATACTCCTCACTTTCTTCCCTAGCCAAACCATTACCAAGCTCGCCTAGGGTAAGAAATCCTAGATCATAACTATCACTTCTCTTACAAGAAACAAAGAAAATAAAACTATATACAAGGGTTTGTCTCAGATTCCATCCTGACACATGGTTCTCACCATGGATTCAAGAACCTCGAGGAGCCATTTGATATTTACAACCCAGAATGGGCCAAAACTTATAAACTTGCAAAACAAAAACAAACTAAGCTATTTGCACTTATAACAGACAATAATTCTCAAAGATAGTCTAAAAACACACTATGCAAATTTTTATTAACTTCTTCAAACTCTATGAAAAAAAATCTCTCCAAAAATAACTTGCATCCAACTATATATCCCGCGTCCCTCAACAACTTTCACCAACCTCATAAATGATGGCACGGGCGATCAATAAGTAACCTTCCAATCACTCGAATAGGTGTAACTTCCCATTTAAGACAAAGGTGACATGTAAGGAGCCGTTACAATTTACTATTCTGGTCACAAAAGAAAAAAATTGTGATTTCCAGGTCGTTAATCGACATTAGCAAGCATCAACACCGAGCACCAGAATAAACTAAGCATCAACACTGAGCTTTAGTAAAAAATGGATGCCAGTGAGAAACCTCGAGCAACATCATTGAGAGACATCACCGAGCGACATCATCGAGTGACCTGAGCACCATCACTGAGAAACATAGTGTAAATGAGCACTAGTACTGCCTGAACACCAGTGTAAATCGAGCACTTGATCTTAATGCCTTTTCACCATCTTTGGATGTTAGTGCCTTGGTTGGAATTCTAGAGGCTTTCAAACTAACTCAACACATACTAAACTTAAAAACAAGTAACTAAACAACTATGGTGTTTGTTCACCGAATTGACCTCGGTCATTACAAGAGTGGTTGAACAAAACACATTACAAACAACTTACAAAACCAAAATTTTTTCTAACATAGGTGATCCTACACCAGTGAGTGCAAAGGGTGACATGAAATTTATGTTTTTAAGCTAAGATAGGGGTAATGTTAAATGAAAAATTACACTGGGTGAAAATTTGTGATATTACAGGGTCAAATTATGGGAACCATGACTTGATCCACATGAAATACCCATTGAAAAGCAAAATACCACTATTTAAAACACCACCTTTTTATTTTCATGAGAGTCAAATTCTAAATTGAGGAAACCCTAGCAGAGGGGGTAAATACAACTTTGGGCATATCTTAAAAAATCTATAAATTAAAGTATGTTCTTGAAGATAATCCTCTCTATAAAAAATGTTCTTTCCCAACCAAATCTCAAGAACATAGGGTGAAATAATATAAGGAGAGGTTCGTCTAGGCCATAACTCATTGCAATAGAATAAATGGAAAAATGAGGTAATCCCTATGTGGAAGTAGGGGACTTTCTAAGTAAATTGTAAAAAAATGGGAGGGAATGAAAAAATCTATGTAGGATTTTAAGAAGCATGAAGTTAGGTTTCTCAACTATTGATTCCTCTCCCCATATACAAGGTGTTTTCATATCTGATACAATGATGGTAAGTAAGTTTTGGAGATGTCATGATGCATATTTGATTATAGGATGATCAAATATTATGTTGTCATTGATGAAACTATTG
Organism: Thuja plicata; assembly: GCA_018584345.1. Classification (NCBI taxonomy): domain Eukaryota; kingdom Viridiplantae; phylum Streptophyta; class Pinopsida; order Cupressales; family Cupressaceae; genus Thuja; species Thuja plicata. The sequence continues at coordinate 1,602,856 of MU227908.1, forward strand.
ACTTTGTGTTCTTAGTATGTTGCCTAGCATAGTTGTGATGAATGATGAGTTGCAGTGAGTTTTAGTGGTTTCTATCTTTATGAAAGACTTAGGTGTGTCTCTAGAAGTCTAATGCATGAACGCTACTATTGCAGTGATCTTATGTGGAAGTTATGATTAGTTGAAGTATAATAGTGTAGATGCTAGAATAGTTAATGACAGGTGATATATGATTTGAATGTCTTGTCAAATATTTATTGTATCTTGTGATGCAATCACAAGATATGGTGGTCTACAGTGTATAGATGCTACAATTGCAAATTTAACTAATTTGAGTGACCGGTGTGAAGGATAAATGATTGGTGAGCAGAGAAAATTGTTATCAGGTTACAACACTTGTGTTCTTGAGTGATAGTTGATAAATATTTGATTGGTGATCAGTGTTGAGGTTATGATGTAGTCGGTTGAGTCAATCATGATCTGGTGATGTGTTTTCATGATTGTAGGTGATGATTTGGCATCACATTGTTAGATGCTAGCGAGTGGAGAAGATTATTGAAGAAGCTTGTGTTTAGTCAAAACATGTTTGAATCCTTGAGACAAAATCCTATGTAAATCATTGTATTGGATGACGCAGTCTTGGAAATATGTTTTTGTATATTTAATTTTGATATGTGGTGCGTTAGATTTGAGTAGAATGTTTGGAATTCTATTTTAGGGTTTGATCAAGGTGGTGGACGTAAAATTTCAGTATATAATGAACAAAGTTGAAGGTTGAATGTGTTGATCATGTGTTACACAAGTGCGGTGCAAAGTGTGAGTTGTGATCAAGACAGAGAAGATTTAAGTTTATTGAGAAGAGATTGTGTGCTTCAGTGGATGTGATCTACCAAAGGTAGTGTTGTTTCATAGATCATTGTATCTGTTGTTCCCTAATAGTTACAACAGGTTAAATCCTTTAACATGGTATATCCTAATAGATATTTGTTGTAAATCCTATAAAAAGGTGACACTTTGACAAGTGTTTAAAGTACTCTAACAAGGCTACTCTTAATAGGGTAAAGGTTCTAATAGGCCTAAGGAATATACCTTAATCGGGTAGCACCTAACAATGTTGTTATAAAATCCTAATAGGGTTATTCTCCTCACAGGGCGTACTTCAATAGAGTACATCATTTAGTGGGTACTAATCCCCACTACATTTTTTTCCCTATTTGGGTTTCCACGAGATAAATCTGTGTGTTAAATGTGTGGATGGATTTGTATGTTTATAGTTTTCATTTATTGAATGTATGGTTAATCTTGTGAATGGTGCTTAAGTATAAGAGGTTAAAAAGATTGGATTATTTGGTACATTACTGATTTATCCCCCTCTTAGTAATATGATCTTAGGACTAATAAAAGGTAGGATTGAGTCCTATTTTGGTGCCAAGGCCTACAATTTAAAGAATACAAGATACTATTTATTTGGCTGCCACTTTTGGGTATTAAATTATTTTACCTCTTTTTTGAATTGAGTTATTAGATATTTCAAAAGAATAATGAATGATCAAATCTATTGAAATTCATAAAATAAAATAAAAAATGCTAAAATTGACCAAGAAAATGGTTTAGGAAGGATGTAACAACCTTATTTATGTCATTATGGTTGGTAGTACTCTATGGTACATGAAATTCACCTTTTTTCTTGGACATTAACATTTCCCAAATCTATCTCAAATAGCATTGTATGATGAGAATATTTTGGAGGATGATGATACCAATTAAAATCATGCTTTATTTCTTTACATGGAAGATCACCTCGCATGATACTAAAATAAGCTAGACAAGACAATTATTACAAAGCATCAAATAAAAAAACCAAAAATTATTCCTTATGATCAAATTCATTGAGATTAGCATAATTTAACTTAGGATTTTCCAAAGAAGAGATATTAGCTTAATTCAAATGTAGAAGAACATATTTAATCTTTACACATTAGCTATAAATCATGCTTAGGAATTGGAGATTTGAAAAGTTTGAAATGAAATAAAGAATACTAGTCATTATGAAAATATTACGTAGTGGGGATCAAGAACACTTCATGACTCATGCCCAAAATACATAGCAAACCAAAGTAGTCTAATGCTATAAACTAGCCAAATGTATAGAGTACAACATATCAAAGCTCGAGCGTTGAAAATATATTATAATATTTTCATAAAATGCAAACCTCAAAGGAATACTCCGACAATAAAAAAACATCCAATATATAGGATAAGATATATTAGGAATTGGGAATCGAAGAAACCATTTAACCCAAACAAAATAGTAGGAAAAACATAGGATTAGGGATTAAGGATCAAGAAAATTTATTTACATATTTGCAATATCCAATCAAATAATCCCAAAAGACTTAAAAAATATAATATTCTGAATATTGAAGATGAGAGTAACAACCCAATGTATGAACAAAATGCATACCTACCAGGAGAGGCCCGATTGAATGATCTCAAAAGACACAAAAAATGGTTGAATATTAGGGATTAGAAAAACCTCAACCATCATACAAAAATTAGTATAGAGGAATTAAAATATCCAATCATGTGATGATGTAGTATGACATCATTACAAGCAGGTTGAAAGGTGTGCCATATGCAATAATAGATTCAACCAAAATCAATAAAAATGAGAAGAGAAAAAACAAAAACAAAAAAGGAAAAATAAAGCATGGTCCAAAATAAATTGAAATAAAAAATAAAAAATAGAAAATAAAATCTATAATATTTACAAATATTACTTATAGTAAAAGACAAACAAAATAAAAATGAACATTCGCTTATGCAAAAAGGGAAGGACATTATGGCACAGTCATGAACCAAGAAATGTTACCTAGTAAAAGCACAAGGAGGGAGGCCAAATGGATGCACAAAAATACTTAATCACAAATGAGGAAAATTTATTTGATTTGAGATGCACTAGTAGCTTCCAACTCATAGTTCAAGGGTTCACAACAAAGATATATCACTGAAGTACCAATGATCAAAGTAAAAAAAGAAAAACTGAAGGAAAATATGGTAAACAAATAAGACCAATATTACATGCATGTGGGAAGAAATCCATAAATAAAGAGTCATAGGTAGGTTAGGATCAGAGATTTTTTTACATTCATATTGCAATGAACAATTGTAAAATTACAACTAGAGTGACACGTTATCCCAATGATAACTATCATGGATTTATGCAAAGCAAGGATAGCTCTAGATCCAAATTGTTGAGGTTTTGGGGATGATTCTATTGTCATGCCAAATTGATAGATCTCAAAATAATGATAGGTCAATAAAAATATAAATCCAAGAGGAAAACACTCAAGACCAATAGAAAAGGAAAAAATAAATAAGGGGGTCCATATTTATCCATGTCAAAATGGGGTGTGTGTGAGGTACAAAATAATAAAAATAATTACTATTGTAGGTGAATCACAAACCTAATGGAAGAGGGAAGGAATTGCATGAGGAAAATTCATGGATGCTGTAATATATAATATTTTCTCTTAGAAGACTATTAGTGCCAACAATTGCCAGAATGTCTACTTAAACTACTCGCACCAAAGCTACCCATTGCACTATCTTCCACAATATTATAATATATAAGTAATTGCATAATGTTGGAACATAATGTAACTAGGGGTAATAGTATTCTTATATTTTTATATTATTCTAACATAAGATTATAAAAAATTGTATTATAAATAATATACCATTTAATAATTAATAACATAAAAATATTAGATTATTAATTATTTATGAATGGTTTCTTTGAATCAATGTGACTAATACACCTTAAGGTATTTTCCACCCTTTCTCCTATACTTAAGGAGGTTCTCTCTCATTTGAGTAAGTAAGAAATTGGAGTTTTATAGTGATTCACTATGCACATGAGGTATTATTGAATATTTGGAGACATGTGAAGGTCCCTAAGTCTAGTCTATTTTTTATTAAATGATGTTATATGAGTTTTTTTATTTTTTAAATTTAAAATCTCAAAGGGTTTTTCCCATGTAAATCTTGTGTATGCATAAAATCTATACTTGTATGATTCTCATTTTATTTATTATATGTTTTATTTATAATGATTAGCATCCTTTGATCCTAGTTTATAACATGGTTGAGAGTTCCATTAATAAAGTGCACATAGTTTTTTCAAATATTTTCTTGAGGTTTTTTAAATAATCCATTATGTGATTTTGTATGGGTATGTCCTTTTATTCGATTCATGATTATGAGTTTTTTTAGTTATGAATGCTATGGATAGTGTTTCTTCTAGCATAGGGGATGGGTAGAGCCATAAAATGATTTGATTATTACATGTTTGGATGGGCGGAGAGAATATTAGTGTATCTCCTTCCATTGGAATGACCTCTTAGAAAGTTAATTGTATTAAATTTAGAAGAGGATAAGAACTTATTATTTTTTCCCTATGAAAAAAGGAAGGTTGTTGCAAAGGTGAGTGATGTCATCTATGTAGAGAGAATTAATTTGGTGATACCATGATAATATATTTATATAATGATTTTTATCGACTATAATGATATTATATTGGGATAGAAATATCCACTGCAACTAATCGCATCATCACAACACATTGATCTAACAAAAACTTCTCAAACCAGTTCAAAACATTTAACTATTAGGCATATAATCATATTTTGTCAACTAAAATGATGCCTTATGGTACTCCAATCCTTTTTCAATCATGGTATCAATGACATATCCTAGTCAAGACAAACATATCATGACCACAACACTTGGATCCATACCAATTTGATAGAATAATCAAACCATTCACTGTTTGTCACTGTCTATTCTTTTGTCTACCTTGTTGCCCTTGAACCAATCATAAATTGATCCATGTTTGATCCCAACATATGTAATCATATAGAATGCATCTAGAGACACCCCCGAGTCTCCAACCATGATTGCACACTCCAATTCCTACTGCAACACATAATTCATCTATACTCATACTTAGTAGCACATCAGGAACAATGTCAACAAATAAAACACCAAGTTGACATTAATGACAACACAATAATTGATCTTCCTGTCATCAAACCTATACCAAGAAACACTAAAAAATCTTTTCATTAGTTATGCAAAAACAATATGTTGATAAGAACAAATCCAATGAGAAAAAGATCAATTTTATCCAATACAATTTGGAGCAAAATCCAATTTCTCCAAAAGACAAGTGTGGAGAAATGAATTTTTTTCCATAATATAAAGTCACTTTTTGGCTAAAATCCAAAACGAAAAAAAATTAAATCACTAAAGAATTCATAAAAAACTCTCTAGATAAATTTAATAAATTCTAGTTAAATGGAATTCAACAATATTTTTTTTTTCAGTAAATAAAAATAACCTCTAAAATATTAAAATCAACATTTAATTTATAACTCAACCGTGACAATTGCGAGAAATCTAAATATACAAATATATACTGGTCCAACACAATTATACAAATTAATTCTGATTCTTACCCACATGGTACCATAGGTATAATATATCAATTAAGATACATAGTCCATACAGGGATGATATTGGCTGGATCATGAATGACTAATGAAACTATCTCCTATGCCATTGTTGGGGATAAGATAGTCAAACCTGCAAGTTAGGCGGAGATGATGTTTGGTACCTCTTCACTAAAACATGCACACATGAATTATAGTTGCTTGTATTATAAAAAACTAAAGCATAAACATGAATAATCAAATTAAGCCTAATGCAATAGTGACACTCTAGTGATGCAATCATTCGTGTGTACTAGAATTCTATGATAATGGTAATTCCATATTTAATCCTTAATGTACATATCATTTAAATAAAACATTAAATAATCATTTATGAAAATACGAGCATTTATTAGTGAAAATTTTAGTGAAATATCCATCAACATAAAAGGCACAATAACATAGGAATCAATAGCAATCACCATGATAACATTGCTGATTGTTCTCGAATACAAAATAATCAGATATCATCATAAATAATCATGTCACATCCTAGTAGATTCATCATGCAAATATGATCAAAATGGTAAGCAACTATATAATCCAACATCTAAAAATAAAATAATTAGATATCATCTGATGACATGTAACTGATTGAATGTTTGATAATGTTAAGTTGAAGATGGTGCAAGATATTAAATAAGTTAATGATTTGTATTGTCATTTGATGTCAACTTGATATCATCTGTATGGTCATATACATAATGCCAAAGACTTCAGAGAATCAATGGAATAGAGGCTATGTTTTCAGCAATGCATAAAAGTCAAGTATTCACTAAGTGACAGACAACACTGACGGAGTGCACACCACCGGTAAAGACAAAGATAAAGTCACAGTGATGCCCGACGAGCAGAAGATAGTGTTGCACGACGAAGCAAAATCACAAGATACCTGATGAGCTAAAAATAATGTTTCCCGACGATAAAGATCCAATGATGCCCAACGGACAGAGATCCCAAAGCTAACTAAAGTTGTACCAACAGAACTGGCAGTTGTCACCAGCGACGAACTATAGAATTGACCGACAGAATAGAGAGATAAGAAAATGACAAAATATCTAGCTGGCAGAGCTTAAGGATAGACTTAACTAGTTGTTTTATTCAACCATAGTTAAGTAAGTGATTTAAAGATGAATTATACAGTTGGAAAGAAGATAACTATGAGATAAATCAGGAGTTAAAGCTGTAAATCAATTTGGCTAGTTTGTTTTTCATGCCAAGAATCAAGAATCAAGAACCAAGAATTAAGGAATATCATGTCTATATAAGAGACAAGCATAATTCATTTTCATAAGCATTTTTAAGATACACGGGGGAGTGAATTGAAAGAAGATGCTAAAGAGAAACTGGTGAAGGATAAACTTCATACAGTCTTGATCAATCAAGCTAAGGGAGAGCTAAAGAATTTTGCAGACACTGACAAACAGTGAAGCACAACATCACAAAGTAGAAAGAGTGAAGTACAAAGAAAGTGAATTAATACATTGATCAGAAATGTATTGTACGTAAATAGATCTGAATATCTACAATTCAAGTTGCATTAGAAACAGGTCATTGTGTTTCAGTTTAATCATTGAAGCATTAAGTCTCTTAACATAGCATGACTTAACTGTCTTTTATAATTGAGGTATATCCTAACAGATTACCAAAAAGGTTGACTCATGATAGTAGCATCGGTCTTACCTAAAGCCTATTGACAGTCTAAGAAGGAGGCTGATTCAAGGATGGTAGTAAGACTAGCATAAAGCCTATTGACAGTCTAGAGGCTGATTCAAGGATGGTAGCGTAGATGCCAGATACTTAGTGATAATCTATGCATAAAAATCCTCTAACAAGGTCACACTTAACAGTGTGTTTGTAACCTTTAATAGGGTTGGCTCCTAACAGGGCTCACTTCAGAAGAGTGAAAATTTGGGGTACCGATCCCAGTGGTTTTTCCCTTAACATGGTTTCCACGTTAAAATCCTTGTGTTATGTGTGTATGGTTTATTACTTTATTATTTTACATTTCACATATGCATTTATGGATTGATTGGTATACTCTACATATTTACTGAGTATTGGTAAATGAGTTTTGCTGCTTATCGATAATCAAGGAGAATAAGGACAGACAAGGTAAACTGACAGATAGTAAATTGTTTCAAATATTTTGAGGCATACATCTTGTAGGGACTTAATAATCTGAGGTGTATTAATTGGTGGATTACAGTTTAAAGGATAATTTTTGAGGCCACTGATTCACCCCCCCTCTTAGTTATTACTAACAATTGGTATTAGAGCTTGTGTGCTTAGAAGGAAGGTTTCAAAACCTAAGTAAAGATCACAAGATGAACAGACAAGATGTGCCCAAGTTGAACAAGGACAACTTTGCTTCATGGCAAAGCAGAATAAAGCTTCACTTATCAGGTATTGGCAATGATATTACTCAATAGTTAGATACTGCATATGTGTTTCCTATAGGACCATTGACAATAGATCAATTAAGAGTAAAGCATGAACATAATTGCATGGTTATAGAGCTTTCATCCTCACTCTCTGATGCTGAATTTGAGGATGTCAAAGATTGAAAAAATGCAAAGACAATGTGGGACAAGTTGAAGCTTGTACATGGAGGTGATGCAAATGTTCTGAGAGCCAAGGCAGAAAGCCTTAGAGGAAAGTTTGATGATCTCAGAATGAAAGAAGGTGAAAACATCACTCAGTATAGCACAAGAATAAAAGAAGTAGTCAATGCTATACAAGGCGTTGGAGGTACACTTGAAGAGGAGACAATGGTAAGTAAAATCTTAAGAACCTTATTGCCTTTATATGCTATTAGAGTCTCTGATATTCAAGAAATGAGAGTAGTAGCAAACAATACTGTCAATCTTGGTAGCCTGATTGGTAGACTGATTTCATTTGAGATGAATTTTTTTGATAATAGTGTCTTACAAAGTTTAGAGTCTACATTCAAGTCTTCTATGAGAATAAGAAAATCTAGTCAGAGACACTCATCTAGAAGAGACAGTGAAAGCAAAAGTGAAGAAGAAGATCTAGATGAAATTGAAGCACTCATGGCGAGAAGAATGCTGAGAGGCAAGGGTAAATACAAAGGCAAGTTACCACTTGTTTGTTTCAATTGTAAAGAGATTGGACACTTTCCTGCAAGATGTCCTAACAAAAGAAAAGATGACAAAAGTGATAACAGATCTTTTGAGAAGAAATCTGATAGAGGTGATAACAAAGATTATAGAGGTAACCGACGATAAAAAGAAGTGATACTTGAGATTACAAGGACAAAGGTAAGAAGGCTAGCTATCTAGCTGCTTGCAAAGATGAAAATACTGACACCAAACCAGATGATGATATTGAGATAGTATTTGTAGCTGTGAAGGATGATTCAGATGAAGATGAAAGGTATGAAGAAACTACACTCATATCTAAAATTAGTAAGAATGATATCTGGATTATAGATAGTGGCTGCACTCACCATATGACTGGTGATGAAGAAAAGTTTAATACTTTTGAATACTATAAAGGTGGTACAGTAAGAATGGGAAATGATTCTCCTTGTCAAATTGAAGGTAAAGGAACAATAATGCTGAATAAGTTGATTAAATGTGAAAATGCTTATTGGGTAAAAGGATTGAATTATAATCTGTTGAGTGTTTCTTAGCTGAATAATTCAGGTCACTGAGTAGCATTTGAGAACAAGAAGGAAAAGATCTTCAATGAATTAGAAAAACTGATTGGTACCAGTGAACATACCAAAGGTAACTTATTCTAGCTAAATGATACTAACCCCACTTGCTTGATGACTAGAAACAAAGACATATGGCTATGGCACAAAAGGTTGTGTCATGTGAACTTTGACAACATGATGAAAATAAGCAGGAAAAGAAGTGTAAGAGGCTTACCGATGATGACAAAGCCAAAAAACATCATGTGCAAGAATTGTCAAAAAGGTAAAATGACAAAGTCTAGTTTCAAAAGAAAAACCCATACATCTGATGATATTCTAGAATTAGTCCATACTGATTTATGTGGACCTATGAGGACAAAGAGATATTATGGAGATAGATATTTTATTCTCTTTTTTGATGATTACTCTAGAATGATGACAGTCATGTTTTTAAAAGAAAAATCTGAAGCATTCAAGATGTTTAAATGGTACAAGGCTTTGGTAGAAAAACAAAGTGGTAAGGATTTGAAATGTTTGAGATTAGATAGAGGAGGAGAATACATATCAGATGAATTCACTAATTTTTGTAATGAGAATGGTATAAAAAGATAGGTTTCTACACCAATAACACCACAAAAAAATGGGATTGCTGAAAGAAGGAACATATCAATAATTGATTGTGCAATAACACTGATGATAGAGAAGGGCATCACCCAAATATTCTAGAGGGGAGCTGTTAGCACTATTGTTTATACACTTAACATAGTACAATTGAGAAAGGACTCAAAGAAGACTCCTTATGAGCTATGGTTTGGTAAAACACCCAATGTAAGTTACTTTAAAATATTTGGAAGTTAATGTTATGTCTTAAAAGATGATAGAAATGGGAAGCTTGATGCCAAAAGTGATGAAGGTATTTTTTTGGGGTATTCTACCAAAAACAAAGCTTTTAAATGTCTAATCAAGGCTTCTAACAAAATAGTTGAAAGTGCAAATGTGAAGATTGATGAATTTGTAGAAAAGAATGAGTTGGAAAGCACAAAAGAACCAGAAGACTACTACAAGTTTGTATACTATGAAGGACTCACAACTCTACCCGAGCAACAATGCTTAAATCCAAAACAATAGAATGTTGCAACCGACGGTCAGAATGCTGTTACCGACGGTCAGGATAATGATCAAGATAATGTACAAGATAATGAAGATCAAGCTGATATACAAAGAGATGTACCTGTGCTTGCAAGATATGTAAGAAGGAACCATCCAGAGGATCGGATCATAGGAGATAAGAAAGCTGGTACAAGAACAAGAAGTAAGTCTTTAAACTCAAATTGCAAAATTTATGAGTTTGAACCAAAATCTGTCAATGCTGCACTAGATAATGAAGAATGGATAAGTGCTATGAATGATGAGATTTAATAGATTAAAAAGAACAAGACATGGTCACTTGTGCCAAGAACAGATGACAAGAATGTCATCGGTACAAAATGGATATTTAGGAACAAACTGAACAAGAATGGAGAAGTCACAAGGAACAAAGCAAGACTAGTATGCAAGGGGTATGCACAAGAGGAAGGTATAGACTA
>MU227908.1:1614719-1638838 GCA_018584345.1 Thuja plicata
CCAGTGCAATAAATATTTCCAAGAATCCAGTCATGCATGCAAAGACTAAACACATTGCCATCAAGTATCATTATTTGAGAGAACAAGTTCAAGAAAAAGAGGTCATACTTGAATATGTGCAATCAAATGAACAATTGGCTGATATCTTTACCAAGCCACTTCCCAAGGATACATTTAAGTACCTGAGAAAAAGACTAGGGGTCAAACCCATGTCTACCAGTCATTAAAAGGATTGAAGGCTGCATCAGCCATATATTATCATAATATCATTCATGATTGATGCAAGCAGAAGTTGAACTTCAAAGCTACAACTATATATAGAAAGGTATATATATTAGAACCAAGCACCCGAACAAATTATTATATTGATGATGGATAAGGGAAATTCAAGGAATATATTATAGATAGAAGAAATTGTTTGACCGAATGTTAGATATTTGTGAAAATATTTGTTTGGCATTAATGTCAATGGGAGAGAATGTATCCATATTATCATCATAAACTATTCATTATCAGATTACTCCAAACAAGGAGAGTTCATATCCATAGGGAGAAAATTTGTATCAAAGTTGCAAACAAAAGACAGAGACATCAAATAAGAAGAACAGTCAAGAGAGAAATTGACACAGACAAAGGTCACAACACATCAGAAGAAGAAACAGAGAAAGCTGCAAGAATCAAATCTAATCTTAAATAGAGCTTACCAGTGGTCAGACATTTTATTAGTTATCAAAACAAACTGTTTGATAATTTGTTAAAACTAAACAATTGTATTTCATATTGTATTAGAAATAGTATAGTGTGATAATATAGTGTGTTTCCATCAATGCCAAAGGGAGAGACTGATGAAATATAACTGATTGAATGTTTGATAATGTTAAGTTGAAGATGATGCAAGACATTAAATAAGTTAATGATTTGTATTGTCATTTGATGTCAACTTGATATCATCTATATGGTCATATACATAATGCCAAAGACTTCAGAGAATCAATGGAACAAAGGCTATGTTTTTAGCAATGCACAAAAGTCAAGTATTCACTAAGTGATAGACAACACCGACAGAGTGCACACCACTAGTAAAGATAGAGATAAAGTCACATTGATGCCCGACGAGCAGAAGATAGTGTTGCCTGATGAAGCAGAATCGTAGGATACTCGACGAGCTAAAAATAGTGTTTCCCAATGATAAAGATCCAAGGTTGCCTGATGGATGGAGATCCCAAAGCTAACTGAAGTTGCACTAACGAAACTGGAAGTTGTCACCGATGACGAACTATAGAATTGAATGACAGAATAGAGAGATCAGAAAATGAAAAAATATCTAGCTGGTAGAGCTTAAGGATAGACTTAACTAGTTGTTTTATTTGTTTTATTTGACCACAGTTAAATAAGTGATTTAAAGATGATTTATACAGTTGGCAAGAAGATAACTACGAGATAAATCAGGAGTTAAAGCCGTAAATCAATTTGGCTGGATTGTTTTTCAAGCTAAGAATCAAGAATCAAGAACCAAGAATTAAGGAATATCATGTCTATATAAGAGACAAGCATAATTCATTTTCGCAAGAATTTTTAAGATACACGAGGGAGTGAATTGAAAGAAGATGCTGAAGAGAAACTGGTGAAGGATAAAATTCATACAGTCCTGATCAATCAAGCTAAGGGAGAGCTAAAGAATTCTGCAGACACCAATGAACAGTGAAGCACAACATCACAGAGAAGAAAGAGTGAAGTACAAAGAAAGTGAATTGATACACTGATTAGAAAGGTATTTTATGTAAATAGATTTGAATATCTACAATTCAAGTTGCATTAGAAACAGATCATTGTGTTTCAGTTTAACCATTGAAGCATTAAGTCTCTTAATAGAGCAGGACTTAACAGTCTTTTATAATTGAGGTATATCCTAACAGAATACCAAAAAGGTTGACTCATGATAGTAGAATCGGTCTTACCTAAAGCCTATTGATAGTCTAAGAAGGAGGCTAATTCAAGGATGGTAGTAAGATTAGCATAAAGCCTATTGACAGTCTAGAGGCTGATTCAAGGATTATAGCATAGATTCCAGATACTTAGTGAAAATTTATGTATAAAAATCCTCTAAAAAGGTCGCACTTAACAGTGTGTTTCTAACCTTTAACAAGGTTGGCTCCTAACAGGGCTCACTTTAGAAGAGTAAAAATTTAGGGTACCAGTCCCAGTGGTTTTTCCCTTAACAGGGTTTCCACGTTAAAATCCTTGTGTTATGTGTGTATGGTTGATTACTTTATTATTTTACATTTCACATATGCATTTATGGATTGATTGGTATACTCTACATATTTATTGAGCATCGGTAAATGAGTTTTGCTGCTTATCGGTAATCAAGGAGAATAAGGACGAACAAGGTAAACTGACAGACAGTAAATTGTTTCAAATATTTCAAGGCATACATCTTGTAGGGACTTAATAATCTAAGGTGTATTAATTGGTGGATTAAAGTTTAAAGGATCATTTTTGAGGCTACTGATTCACCCCCCCTCTCAGTTATTACTAACAATCATCATCAAGTATCATGTCACATCCTAGTAGAATCATCATGTAAATATGATTAAATAGGGGAGAAAATCCTGGTTAGCCTTCAAGTTAATACTGAGCATGCAAAGATCTTGGATAAGATGGAATATAAAAAGGGTGAAAAAGATGGGAAAGAGCATAAGGATACTATGGGATTAGGCAAACACACTCGGGCAAGCACCATAAATTTAGAATCCAAGGATGATAAGGAGATGGAAGAGATCAAGAACCCTACTGATCAGATGCAGCTTATGGTGATCCAAGCACAAGATTTAATGAAGAGCATTTAGTTGTCTTGTCCAGTGTTCTATATTTTTGCTGTCCCTGTCTGTCTCTTTTTATGTTTTTTGTGTTTTTTCTATTATTAGGTTGTTGGCCTCATAGCTGATGAGGATTTTTTTCAAAGGTGATTTGGCACATTTTATTCTGAACTTTATTGTAATATTTATTTAAACTCTTTGTTAGAGGTTTCGGGTCCTTGTAAAACCTATTTTTACATAATCAAAACAATATAATCCAACATCTACATTAATAATGATACTGGTAAAACCAAAATAATGTACTGTAATCAAATGCGTCACGAAATGAAAATATATGATCACATCATAATGATGTAGGAGCATCCTTGGGTTGTTGACAATCTTGCATCAACCAAAAATATTTCCTTTTCATTTTGTTCTTAGTTTTGTTTCAATTAGTTGTTATGTGTTTCTCATAGTGTTCATTGGTTTTGGATTATTTGCTACTGTGAACCTAAGGTTTTATTATAGAAATAATGTTGTACTTATGTCTAGGTTCACACCTCAATTGGATACTTTGGTGTGGATATATTTTGGATTCATGGTCATTTCTATGTGTTCTTCATGTTCTAATGATTAGTTGGAGTTTTTCAATCCTGCGAAGCATTTCCCGATTGACGAATCTTATTCTAGCTCATATCATGATGATCCTGGATCTTTGGATGATGTATCTCTTGGATCACATGTCATTTCCTCTTCTTAGCTTTGAGATCTTATGATTTAGGTCTTGACTTACATTTGCATGTTACATTTTCTTCATCTTGGAAAATGTAATTGATCTGACCAACGTATGTGTTGCAAAGGATCTATATATTGAGACTCTTGATCTTTGTTTGGTAGTTCTTAGGAGATAACCTTTTGAAAGGTTAGCACTAGGGTTTAGATTTAGATTTCTATTATAATCAGGCATGTATACAGAAACTTTGTAATCTGCATGGTGTAGGCCAATTTAATGTAAATATATGATTCTATGATAATGTGAATATTTGGTATAACATGTTGATGGTCTATTCTCATTTATGATTTTATTGTTTCCACTGTGTTGAATCTTGCTGCATGGTTGTGGTGGAACCCATATTTATAGATTAATTAGCATTTCTGATAGTTCAGGGAAGTATCTCTTATGCTCATAGTATTTTTGGTTTATTTATTTTGTAGCTTTCTATTTCATAAATTATGCTATTAATTGAATTATTTATGTCTTCTGTCTTTCACTTTTATATTTATTTCATATTTCTAGCCATTATATGTGTCTTTTGGTTTATTTGACTATTTTGTACCTTTATGTAGATCTGTCCAATGACTAATCTTCAAATAGAGATTGAAAGTTGGCACTTCTCCTTAAGATAGATGATGGATGTCCTTTAAACTTCAAGGCATTATGCCTAGATAACATGTGTCCCCTGATCTCGGCTCACTAAGGTCAAAGAAAATTAATTTTTGAGAAAGTTAAATTTCATCTGATGGATGGTGCTATGCCTACATGCAGATGATGAACGATCTTTACCATCAAGGCAATGCGGGATGTTGATGAAGGTCCTAGTCCCATTGAAGTCCAAGCGATAAAAAAAATGACGCATGGTTAAATTCTGGATATGATCTATGGTTGGTGTAATGAGTCAAAGCCAAAGATGCATAACATTTAACCTTAAGGGAACACACAATGTTGGCGCATATTTCGGATCCACAGAGGCCTGAGGCTGTATGAAAGAAAGGATATAGGTAGAAAAACATAATTGGATAGACAAGATGACAGGGTTTCACGTCAGATTACAAGGTAGGATTAAAAGATGAGCTACTAGAAGCCTCATCATTTAGCACATGGTTTTAATCGACTGTAATAACTTAATTAAGCCTTAAAGGTGACTGATTGTTAACAAATGCATTGAGGGTTAATAAGCGGTCAACTTGGTGGGGATCGATGACTGACGTGTTTCCTTGATGGCAAGATGCAAGACTGTTAACCATTGAGGCATCACGATGTGTTGACATGTGTCCTGGACCCACAGACTATGAGAGACATAATCATTTGTTAAAGCTTGGAAAGCATCAATGATGGGCTTGTTTCCTCGATAGCAAGATGAAAGACTTTTATCCCTTGAGGCATTACACGATGATGACATGTGTCTTAGACGGAGAGAGGAGTATAAAGTTTGGGTGACAAAGTCAACATGGAGTTTTCTTTAAATATATTTTATGTTAACAAGGGTTTCATATACTTAATTAATACGTTGTCGACATGTAAGGTTTTCAAAGGTGGCAAAGCATGGATTCGTCTGCCAATAGAAGAAAGCGAATTTGGTGAGATACTAGAAGAGGATACATGCAGACATACTTGGAGGAATTTTTTAGAAGATGAAGGATAACGGAGGGTGGTTAATGATGTTGACATCTGTGATCAACATGATGAAGCTATTTGACATGCAAAGGAATATATCCATTATCAGGAGAAAATATTTTTGATAAGCATATGGTTGAAGCACCATAATGATCACATGCATAGCTATTATTATTGGAGACAAACTACAAAGGATTTATCAATCCAATTATTATCATAAAACCTAATTGGCTGATAATTGATTATTTAGACAAGGATGTTAATCATTCTTTTATTGTAACTATTACTGTTAAGTTGTTGATCTTAGGATTTGGTTTTAGTTATCAAAGGACACATTGGTCTGAAGCTTGTATGCATCCCTTGAATTTTATACAAATACGGATTCCAAGACCATGTGAAAGGATGATATTATCATCATTACTATAGTAAGATTGGATAGTTTTGATCAACAACTGTAACATGGACATAAATGTATCATTTTTCCAAAATCAATAAAGATAAGTACCCTTTTTCTCTCATCTGTGGGAATTGACTCATTTTCATTTTCAATTAGTCCCTTGGATAAAATATATAGATTTTCTTCAAAGTGATAGTTTGATGTTGCATGCTCCTGATTAAGTTCATAATTTCTATTGTCAATTGGTCTTTCATCTTGCGTGGTTAAATTAAATTGGTTGTGGCCACAATCAATCAGTCTGTCATTTGAAAAGTGATATTCAATTGAGATAACTGTGAATTTATCTTAAGTTATATGCTCATTTCATAACACCTTTGAAGTGATATGTTTCTTTTAAATTGGTTCTAAGGCTGTACATAGGATTGGGATGATTTTGACTATTGCCCATGATAAAATAAGGCATTGGTCTATATACATATTGGATTATGGTTATTTAGTTCATTGTTCATAGTTTTATGATATTCTATCCATCTATCCTTTTTCAATTCACATTCATATCTACAAACATTCTCTTAATAAATTAAAGTATTTCAGTTAGCATTTTATGACACATTGCTTTCAGTTAAGATTTGTTTAAAGTACCTTGCCATATTTTGAGAGAAAGAAGTTTGAAGTATACTTTATCTTCTATAAAAAGCCTTGAGATTTGGAGGATAAATATAAGGTATTGGCCTACCAGCCTTGGTTCTGGAGAGCCAAAATTGTAGAAGGGTCATCCTTGTCTTGGTTGAAACCTTGTTAGTTGGCCAAATCACTTGGGTTTCCCAACATTGGATTTCCAAGTCCATAGGAAATCCAATTTGTTGATTTGAGCACCAACAGATTGGCGACTCTTCTGGGGAGAGTTGCTCACAATAAGTATTGTGAAGTTACCCATAGTTTTAGATTTTGCAGATCAAAAAATAGTTATACCAGTTTGTTTGAAAGTGCACTCTGCTGGAAGGAAGAATACATAAGACCATAAATCAATATTTTCCTTGAAAGAGGTGGCGACTCTATTTAGTAAAAAAATCTAGTCAATGAATCTACTGAGGGAGAAAACTCAGAAGGAGATGGTGGATTGTTTTTTGAAATATATCCATCATTTCAAAGAGAGCCTTTTATTCCAGATGACATCAGGCCATTGGATCTTAGGAGATTTTAGTGCATCCCAAATAAGTTATCCCCTAAACTTTCACAACTTCTACCAAAGTTCCATGGAGAATGGGATGAATCGCCACTGCAACACTTGGATGCATTTTATGCATTGATAGAAGATTATGAGGTTTCTATAGAGGATCAGGTGATGAGCGTATTTGTTAGGTTGTGAAAAGACAATGCTAGACAAGTATATGAATCACTACCCACACAATGTATCTCATATTGGAAATATTTTGAGCAGTGTTTCTTATATGAATTTCATGATGCAAGTGAAGAAAACATGTGTTATGAACAAACATGTGCTATGAACTGGAAGAGGGCCCAAATTACATTATGGAAGAGGAATTTTACATGTCCCCTTTGGATACATTCTTAATTTTGGAAAGATATGAGGGAGAATCTATAGTACATTTGTGCATGAGAATGATAAAAAATTATGAGGAAATACCTTCATATATTAGGCCTCTTGGAAAGTAATTAATGGATAAACTTCGTGAGTTGAGAATCTACCATGATAAATTTCTCAGTATAGAGGAGATTTCAGATTTGTTGGATATAGAGTATCATATAAATGGTGAATTTTTTTTTTATCAATCCACCATGATAAACAAATTGACTGATCAACATATAATCAGGGGGTACAAGATGAAGGAGATGATGAATTTCAAGAGTCAAATAATAGAGATAAAGTGGAACACCATGTGATATATAAACAAGAAAAGGTTTCAGATGAAATCTCTCATGGAGACATACCTGAGCTCTCTATGTTCCTAAATTCTTTGTCTGAAGAGCAAGTAGAGGAATATATGTCTATGTCTTTGAATCTATTATTTGAAGAATATTTTCTATAACATCAAGTTCATCAACATCATGATAAAGATAGTCGGCCTAGTGATCATTTTGAAGATGATGAAACTCAAAATATGAATGGAGAAGTGCATTCACAAGGTGAAATATATTTCATTTCATCTTTTGAGCAGGAGTTGTATCAAACTTGTGAAGATGAAATTAAATCAGCCAAGTATAATGATGAGAAGGAAAGTTTGAAGATTATCAGTTTATGAAGATATTATCCTAGTTGATGAAATATAGGAGGACACTCAAGAAGATGATCCATCTAGTAAAGATATGTATTATGATCAGCATACAAGAGAGGACACATGTATGAATGATCTTAGGATTCTTTCAAAACCATTATATAAGAAAGCAAAAAAAAAGGATCACGTAAAATGTTGTGATAAGTTTGGGAGAGATGATTTCTATGTATATTTAAAAAAAGGGTAAATTTTGTACAGATAGTATGGTTAGTGTACTAAGTTTTGAAGATAAACATTATGATATTGAGAGTATGATATCATCAATAGAAGAGTAGGCCACATAAATATATGATGTCTCAAATTTTGAAACCTTGAAGAATTTAGACAGAAGTAAAAATATGAGAGATTTTGTAGCTAGGTAAAAAGAGAGATATGATCTTGAGATGATTTGTTATTAGATGTTTGAAAGAAAATTAGTTGATGACAAAATGATAGAAGGTAGAATAAATCATGGTGTCATATAAAGGAAATTTAAAATGTTACATGAACAGAATAAATTTTTTGACAGAGCGAAATAAAAGTGTTCGCTCTTAGGGGGCCTAGGGCCACCAAATTTCACTTTATATTAGGTAAAGAGTAGAGAGTGGGTCTGCTTCTCTAGAGATAACTGAGCTCTTGCTGTGTCCAAGTATGAACACACATCCCTAGAAAGAGCCACTGGTGGAACCCAGATTTACTGATTAATTAGCATGCCTGATAGTTCAGAGAAGTATCTCTTATGCTCATATTATTTTTGGCTTATTTATTTTGTAGCTTTCTATTTCATAAATTATTCTATTAATTGAATTATTTATGTCTTTCAACTTGTACTTTCATATTAAATTTCATATTTCTAGGTGTTATATGTGTTTTGCGGTTTATTTGACTATTTTTTACCTTTACAAAAATCTATCCAACAACTAATCTTCAAATAGAGATCGATGGCTAGTTCTTCTCCTTAAGATAGATGATGGAAATCCTTTAACCTTCAAGGCATTAAGCCTAGATAACACATGTCCCTTGATCTCGGTTGACTAAGGTCAAAGAAAAGTAATCGTCAAGCAATTCAAATTTCATTTGATGGCTGGAGCTATGCCTAAATACAGATGATGAATGATCTTTACCATCAAGGCAAAGTGTGATGCTGATGCATGTCCTGGTCCCACTGAAGTCCATGCGGTAAAAAAGATGACGCATGGTTAAAGTGTAGATATGATCTACGACTGGTGTAATGACTCAAAGACAAATATGGAGAACCTTTAAACTTAAGGGAATGTGCAATGTTGACGCATGTACTGGAACCACTGAGGCCTAAGGTAGTATGAGAGAGAGGATATAGGTGAAAAAAATAATTGGACGGACAAGATGACAGGGTTTCACGTAAGATTACAAGGAATGATTAAAATATGAGCCATGAGAAGCCTCATCATTTAGCACATGGTTTTAATAGACTATGATAAATTAACTGAGCCTTAAAGGTGATTGATTTTTAACAAAAGAGTTGAGGGTTAATCGACGGTTAAGTTGGTGGGGATCGATGACGGGTGTGATGTAACTACAAGCCTTACTCTCTACCATAATCTCAACTAGGGTCTTCAATAGGCCTATTATCTAGCCTAGTAGGGATCTTCTCTATCCCTAACTCCTAAGGTTCCTCTTCTCAAGAACCACCTCTAATTCAGCTTGTGTCCACCAACCAAGAAAAAAACCACATGCTTCATAAAGCCCCATGGAGGCCTCTTCACCCCTCCTTCACTATCTGACCCATAAGGTTCTAGATCATACAAATATGGAGAGATATGCTTCAAACTAGGTCAATAGGATCTAATCCAATATTCACCTACACTTCTTGCAATGAAAATCTAATCGAGTTCAAGAATTGCCTTCAAGAACTCCCAAATAGGGCTATAAGAAATTAGGCCTATTTGGTCACCATTTTGCTAATAACTTCAAACACTTCCAAACAAGTTCCCAAAAAAAATCCACTTACAGAAACCCTTTATGGAACCCTTCAAGATTTTATTGGTTTGCACTCCCCAAACTATCCGTACACTAGGAAGCTATAATCATGCCTAAAATTCAGGGTATCAAGGCATTATGATTGTCTGCATAGGGGTTTGGTTTCTTGGTTATTAGAAATCTTCACACAAACTTATCCTTAGATTTGGGGATTCTCCAAAAATCACTCCACCTCTCCACAATCTAGAGTTGAAGCATTAAATGCATTCAACCCATTGTAACTCATTTGCAATACTCTAGAGTCCTTAGCCATGCACCACAGGGTCGCCTAGGACATCATTGCAAAAATGGAAGACAAGATTCCTAGGGCCCCTCCTTCTAAATAAATATAGTAAAAGGAGTCACCCCACCCATTCCAAGATCCCGTGCACTTTCCATAGTGGAATGATGAGCTATGAACCCATTTGCATAGCCTGCCTGGTTCAGACCAATGACAAGGCTTAAAACAAAATAATTTACAAAATTAAATAAAAATACTAAAAATGATAATCTAATACCACACAGAATATCAAAATGGACTACCCTAACTTATCCATTAGTCATAGTAAGCAATATAATCCATTAAAACACAAAATACCAAGAAATTGATAAACTGCAATTGTTTCTTCAATTGCACAGTCTGTACATAAAATTTCCAAAATCAAACAAACTCTTGCCAAGGTTGAGGGAGGCCATATATAGTTTACCAAATCCCTATCACAATGGTTTCAGATAGTTAAGAAACCTCTTTTCTTGAAAATTAAATCATGCAATAAATGTTGTTACTGTTGTCAATGACAACATTGACAACTTTTACAACTTTTGGGATTTGACTACAAAATTGCTCACTATCATAAGAAACTCAACCAAAAACCTATCTAAGATAATTGAAACCTCAAATAGGACTCCCCAACACTTCCTTTTCTAATTTGAGCCTAAAATTCTCAAATGCAATATTTGTCATCAAAATTGACAAGATGGACACCTTGGACAATCCTTAACACTTAGGTCCTAACTGACCTAATGAGGCCTCCTAATCTAATTCAACATACCATAGGACCCATATAGTCCTATTATACCACTAGTGGTTTGGCTAAGATCACTACAAGCCAAAAACAAACTAGAAGCCCTAGGTTACCAATTAGCCCTACGTAGGTGCTCCTGCACCATACTCCCCCACAAAGGAAATTCATGTCACTCCTAGGAAAAAATGTCTTCAGAGATGCCCACCTTCTTGAAATATATAGCTTCAATCCATGATGCTTCTAATTCAGGCCTATTCTTCCACTTGATAAGGTGCTCCATGTTCACCTTGTGCCTTGTAGTCTTCTTAACTCTAGAATCCAGAACCTTGTCAGCTTCTAATTGTGGCTTGGGAGGTAATACAATAGCTTCAACATCACCACCAACCCCTTGAATACTTTGAACTATCTCAACTATTGGCCCTTTGAATTTGATCAAGTCTTGGACATTAAAAACATGAGATATGCTTAAATCTGAAGGTAAGTCTATTTTGTATGCATTAGCCCCATATTTGGCTATGATCTTACAAGGTCCCACCCTTTTCATTTGAATTTTAGTAGGCATACCTTTCTACAATCTGGATTTTTTCAAATGAACCATCACATAATCACCCATCTCAAACTGTATATCTCTCCTCTTTTCATCCACTTTGGTCTTTAACTTTTGTGTACTGTCTTGTATGGTCTTCTTGACTTGATCTTGGATCTCCTTCATGCTTTGAGTGAAGTCCTCAACATGAACACTCCTATACTCCATGCCTCCAAGATCCCTAAGCTCACACACGCCCCTTGGGTGCATCCCATAAACCACCTCAAATGGACTTTTCCTGGTTGTTCTATTCTTGCTAGCATTGTAAGCATACTCTACTTGGGGAATGACCATAGCCCATGTCTGTTCATACTCTTTAGTTAGGAACCTTAATAGGTTACCCAACACTCTGTTAACCACCTCAATTTTTCCATCTATTTGAGGATGATAGGCTGAACCAAATGAGAGATTAGTACCCAATCTATTCCACAAGGTTTTCCAGAAATGGCTCATGAATTTCACATCCCTATCTGATACAATACTTAGGGGAAATCCATGAATTCTCACAATCTCTTTAAAGAAAAAATATTCTATATGGCTAGCATCATGATTAGTCTTGCTGGGTATGAAGTGAATCATTTTACTAAATCTATCTACCACCACATGGATGCTATCATATACTTTCTTTGTATTGGGTAGAACCACTATGAAGTCCATGATCACACACTCCCATGGCCTATTTGGGACTGGTAAAGGTTGATATAAACCTACATTGCTCATTCCTCCTTTGGATTTCATGCACACTACACATTTCTCAACATACCTAGCCACATCCCTTATTAATTTTGGTCAACAGTAAAATCTTTGTACAAGTTCCAAAGTCTTGTTCATACCAAAGTGACCACTCAAGCTCCCATTATGTTTCTCCTGTATGAGATTTTCTCTCATTGAGCTCCTTGGTACACATAATTGATTACCCTTAAATAACAGTCCATTTTGCAAAGTAAAATAAGAGAAATTTCTATGAAAATGATTCTAAAAATTAGTACACACCTTATAGGCTTCCCCAAAGTCCACATCTTCCTGGTAGAGATCTCTGAAACTTTCAATCCAATTCCATTGAACTAAACTTCTTGGACTGTCAATAATCTTCTACTTAGTGCATCTACAACCTTGTTCAATTGCCCTTTCTTGTGCTTAATTGTAAAAATGAATGCTTGTAAGCACTCCATCCATTTTAGAGTTATTTCTTAGTTTCTCTTGATTATTGATATAACTAAGGGATTGGTTGTAAGTAAACACAAAAAACTCCTTGGGTAGCAGGTAATGCCTCCACTTCCTAAGGGACTGAACTAAGGCATATAATTCCAAGTCATAAAAAGAATATTTCTTCTTGGCTTCATTCAATTTTTCACTAAAGAAGGCTACTAGCCTACTTTCTTGGCTTAACACACCCCCTACTTCCATCCCACTTGCATCACACTCAGTGGTAAACAAATTCTCAAAACTACGCAACTTTAGAATAGGTTGTGTGGCTACTTGTTTCTTCAATAATTCAAAGGCTTTCTCAGCTTCTAAGGTCAACCTAAACTTGTTTTTTACCCCACCCTTAATGGTATACAACAATGGTGCACAAATACCACTGAAATTCCTAATAAATTTCCTATAAAACTGGGCTAACCCATGTAAACTTATTACAGTAGTTGCTGTGGTAGGTGGTGGCCAATTTAGGATAGCTACAACTTTGTCTTGATCCATCTTCAAGGACCCCTTGGAAACTACAAAGACCAAGTACACAAGTTCTTTCTTTAAGAACTCACATTTATCAAGGTTAATAGCCAACTTCTCCTCATTTAACCTCTATAATACATTCTCCACATGCTTGATATGCTCCTGTCTTGTTCTGCTAAATATCAGTATATCATCAAGCTATACAACTACAAACTTCCCCTTGAAGTCCTTGAGCACTTCATTCAGGAGCCTCATGAATGTGCTCAGAGAATTTGTGAGGCCAAATGGTATCACAAGCCACTCATATAACCCATATGTAGTCTTTAATTTCATTTTCCATTCATCTCCCTCTTTCACCCTGATTTGGTGATAACCACTTTTCAAATCAAGCTTAGTGAAATACATTTCCCCTCCAAGGAAATCCATGAGATCCTCAATCCTAGGTATGGGGAACCTATAAATTATTGTAATTCTATTTATAGCCCTTGAATCTATGCAAAGTCTCCATTTTCCTCCCTTATTGGATGCCAACACAACTGGGAATGCACATTGGATTATACTCTTATTGATCAAACATTGATCCAAGAGTTCTTGCACTTGCCTTGCCACTTCCAAATTTTGATCAGGGGTAAGCTTATAAGATGCCTTCTTAGGAAAAGATGCACTGGGGACAAATTCTATCTAATGATTTATCAGTCTTCTAGGAGGTAGGGTTGCAAGAGTTCCATCACTCACTATATCTCTGTACTTCTCAAGCAATTCTTGAATCTCAGATGGTAAAGATTCCTTGACTAGTTTCTCCTATTCTTTGGGCTTTAGAACTATAGCGTACCCTTCATTATCTTCATTTTTAAGATATTTCACAAAATCCTTTCCACTACACAACAAAATACTAGGAGTCTTGGGCTGTGGCTCATCTTCTTCCCACAAAGACTGAATCTTGAAAGTTTGGCCTCCTTTCTTGAATGTTATGGAATTCTCCTTTCCTTCATACATTGCCCCACTATCATATTTCCAAGGCCTTCGTAGTAGAAAATGGAAAGCATCCATTGGTAATATGTCACAAAGCAACTTGTCCTTATTACCTGCTATTGAAAACTCAACCCATGTTTGTTCATTCACCAATACACTTTGGCCTTTATTGAGCCATGTCACCTTGTATGGATTCACATGCGGTACTTTGGTTAGCTTGAGTTTATCTACTACCTCCTTTGATATGATGTTATATGTGGAGATTGAAATCACAATCACCTTATAAAATTTGCCAAAGATCTTGCATCTTATCCTAAACAAATCCCTCCTATGTTTGGGTTCATCCTTAACTGGTTGCCTTATCAACACCCTCCTAAACATCAAATTTTCACCCATCTCTGAATCAAGATGATCAATCTCAGGTGCCTTGACACTTAAAGTGTCCTCATGAGCATAGGCCACTCTCTTGTCGTGATTTGATGTAGTAGGCTTCTCAGGGCATCTATACGATGGATGGCCTAATTTACCACAATTATAACACTTCATACTTGCAAAGTATGAGTTACTTCTACCCCCTCTTCCTCTTCTAGGTCCTCCTTGGTTACCGCTACCTCTGGTATAACCCTCTCTTGGAGTGATTTCACTACTATGCTCTGTCAGTTTGGTCTCACCTTGGGTTCTTTTCTCATTGCCTCTACCTTGATAACCTCCCCTTTGACCCCGTTGGTCTCTTCCTCTACCTCTATCTTTGAATTTAGAATCACCTTTCTTTCTATTCTTTTCTTCCACCTTTAGAGCTAGTTGATGACACCTCTGAACTGTGGTTGGTGTCCATAAACTAATCTCTTCTTGGATGTTCCATTTCAATCCACCCAAGTATATTGCAACCTTAATTGATTCTTCTTCTTGTTGCTTGGATCTAAGACACAACCTCTAAAACTCCTTTGTATAAGAGGCCACATCCATGTCTTTTTGTTTTAGATTTTTCCTTTTCCTATGGAGTTGGATTTAAAAGTCCTTTGGCAAATAGTTTTCTTTTAGCTTGGTCACCATAGCATTCCAGCTGGCTATATGCTGCTTTCCCATTCTTATCCTCTCATATTGAAGATACTTCCACCATGTTAGTGCTGACCCTCTGAGTCTTGACTTGGCCACCTTGAGCTTCTATGCCTCTGTCACACCTTCACACTCGAAATGGTTCTCCATTCCTTCAATCCAATCCATCACTACTTAAATGTCCATCTTTCCACTAAAAAATGGTATTCCCTCCAATTCCTTCTCTCCTAGGTCTTTTATGGCTTTTATGAAGGTCTCTTCATTCAAGACAGGGTCTAGTTCAGGGATAATGTCTTCCTAAGCCATCTTTTTACCCCTATCACTACTTTCAACATCCTTGTTCCTAGCTGCATTAGCAACTTCTTCTACCCTTATCTTCATTCCTTCTAAGGCTTGTTCAAGGAGTCTGTTCTTCTCCTTTTTCTCATCCACCTCTTTAGCTAGCTCTACATTAGTCACCATGCTTGACTCTCCCACTGATTCACCAGTAGCTGTAGACATACACTATTCTCCCAAGTCTTTAACTTGCTCGGATACCACTTTGATGTAACTACAAGCCTTTCTCTCTACCATAATCTCAACTAGGGTCTTCAATAGGCCTCTTCTCCATCCTATTAGGGATCTTCTCTCTCCCTAACTCCTAAGGTTCCTCTTCTCAAGAACCACCTCTAATTTAGCTTGTGTCCACCAACCAAGAAAAAAACCACATGCTTCACAAAGCCCCATGGAGGTCTCTTCACTCCTTCACTATCTGACCCATAAGGTTTTAGATCATACAAATATGGAGAGATAGGATTCAAACTAGGTCAATAGGATCCAATCCAATTTTCACCCACACTTCTTGCAATGAAACTCTAATCGAGTTCAAGAATTGCCTTCAAGAACTCCCAAATAGGGCTACAAGCAATTAGGCCTATTTGGTCACCTTTTTGCTAATAACTTCAAAAAATTCCAAACAAGTGCCCAAAAAAATCCACTTGCAGACACCCTTTATGGAACCCTTCAATATTTAATTGGTTTCCACTCCCCAAACTGTCCGTACACCAGAAAGCTATAATCATGCCTAAAATTTAGGGTTTCAAGGCATTATGACTATCTGCATAGGGATTTGGTTTCTTGGTGCTTATAAGTCTTCACCCAAACTTCTCCTTCAAGTTGGGGCTTCTCCAAACATCAATCCACCTCTCCACAATCTCAAGTTGAAGCATTCAATGCATTCAACCCACTGTAACTCATTTTCAATGCTATGCAGTCCCTAGTCAAGCACCATAGGCTCACCTAGGGCATCATTGAAAAAATGGAAGACAAGATTCCTAGGGCCCCTCCTTTTTCATACATATAGTACAAGGAGTCACCTCACCCATTCCAAGATACTGTGCACTTTCTACGGTGGAATGATGAGCTATGACCCCATGTGCATAGCCTGCCTGGTTCAGACTAGCAATAGGGCTTAAAACAAAATAATTTACAAAAATAACTAAAAATACTAAAAATGATAATCTAATACCACAAAAAATCTCAAAATGGACTACCCTAACTTATCCATGAGTCACAATAAGCAATTTAATCCATTAAAACACAAAATGCCAAGAAATTGATAAACTACAACTGTTTCTTCAGTTACACAGTCCATACATAAAATTTCCAAAATCAACCAACTTCTTGCAAAGGTCGAGGGAGGCCATATATATTTTACCAAATCCCTATCACAATGGTTTCATATAGTTAAGAAACCTCTTTTCTCAAAAATGCAATCATGCAACAAATGTTGTCAATGACAACATTGACAACTTTTACAACTTTTGGGATTTGACTACAAACTTGCTCACTATCATAAGAAACTCAACCAAAAACCTATATAAGATAATTGAAACCTCAAATAGGACTTCAAAACACTTCCTTATCCAATTTGACCCTAATATGCTCAAATGCAATATTTGTCATCAAAATTGACAAGATGGACACCTTGGACAATCCTGAACACTTAGGTCCTAATTGACCTAATGAGGCCTCCTAATCTACTTCAACATGCCCTAGGACCCATCTAGTCCTATTATACCACTAGTGGTGTGGCTAAGACCACTATAAGCCAAAAAAAACTAGAAGCCCTAGGTTACCAATTATCCCTATCTAGGTTCTCCTACACCAGGGCGTGTTTCCTGGACCCACAGACTATGAGAGACATAATCATTTGTTAAAGATTGGAAAGCATCGATGACAGGTGTGTTTCCTCGATGGAAAGATGCAAGAATTTTATCCCTAGAGGCATTATGCAATGATGACATGTGTCTTTGATAGATAGAGGAGTATAACATTTGGGCGATTACGTCGGCAGGGAATTTTCTTTAATATGTATTTATTTAAATATATTTTATGTTAACAAGGGATTCACATACTTAATTAATACATCATTTTTATGTATGGTTTTTGAAGGTGGAAATGCTTAGAGTCATCTGCCGATAGAACAAAGTGACTTTGGTGAGATACTATAAGAGGATACATGCAGACATACTTGGATGATTTTTTAAGAAGACAAAGGATACCAGAGGGTGGCTAATGATTTCAACATCTCTAATCAACATGATGAAGCTATTCAACATGCAAATGAATATATCCATTATCAAGAGAAAATATTTTTGATAAGCATGTTGAAGCACCATAATGATCACATGTAGAGATATTATTATTGGAGACAAACTACAAAGGATTTATCAATCCAATTATTATCATAAAACCTAATTGGTTTATAATTGATTATTTAGACAAGTATGTTAATCATTCTTTTATTGTAACTATTACTGTTAAGTTGTTGATCCTAGGATTAGGTTTTAGTTATCAAAGGACACATCAGTCTGAAGCTTGTATGCATCCCTTGGATTTTATACAAATAGGGATTCCAAGACCATGTGAAAGGATGATGTTATCATCATTACTATAGTCAAATTGGATAGTTTGATCAACAACTGTAACATGGACCTAAATATATCATTTTTCCAAAATCAATAAAGATAAGTGCCCATTTTCTCTCATATGTGGGAATTGACTCATTTTCATTTTCAATTAGTCCCTTGGATAATATATATATATTTTCTTCAAAGTGATAGTTTGATGTTGCATGCTCCTGATTAAGTTCATAGTTTCTATTGTCAATTGGTCTTTTCATCTTGCATGGTTAAATTCAATTGATTGTGGCCACAATCAATCAGTCAGTCATTTGAAAAGTGATATTCAATTAAGATAACTGTGAATTTTTCTTAAGTTATATGCTCATTTCATAACACCTTTGAAGTGATATATTTTGTGTAAACTGTCTCTAAGGTTGTACATAGGATTGGGATGATTTCGGCTCTATTGCCCATGATACAATAAGGCACTGGTCTATATACATATTGGATTATGGTTGTTTAGTTCATTGTTCATAGTTTTGTGATATTCTATCCATATGTACTTTTCAATTCACATTCATATCTACAAATATTCTCTTAATAAATTAAAGTATTTCAGTTAGCATTTTATGAAACACTACTTTCAATTAAGATTTCTTTCAAGTACCTTGCCATTTTGAGAGAAAGAAATTGAAGTATACTTTATCTGCTATAAAAAAACTTGAGTTTTAGAGGATAAATCTAAGGTATAGGCCTACTAGGCTTGGTTCTGTAGAGCCATAATTACAGAAGGTCTAGCCTTGTCTTGGTTAAAACCTTGTTATTTGACCAAATCACTTGGGTTTTCCAGCATTGGATTGGCAAGTCCATAGGAAATCCAATCTGTTGATTTGAGCACCAAGAGGTTGGACCATCTCCATTGGGGAAAATCTAGATATGACTATGTCAGGTGATATCAGAGCCAGATTGATGTTCCTATGTTAGAAGATCAAGTTCCCAATCTTGTAAATTCCTAGATCTATTTATTGTGAGGGTGTCAGAGTGTGAATCTAGCTCACAATTGTAGAGGAATCGCGTAAGAGGATCATTGAGGAAATTGTTTCTGATTGAGAACTTTGTTGATGGCATACCAAGGTGAACAGATCACCGAGCTGGAGGTACAATGCAAGTGTTCTTGATAGATCATTGAGAGAGAGGCAATTGAATAACTTGTAATCAGATCACTGAAGCTGAGGCAGTTGCACCTAAGGATTGGGAAGATGACACTTGGAAGGATGGATCCTAGAAGGCTAGAACAAATGATGGAGGATTTCTAAAATGAGATAAGGACCAAGATCCTAAATGCCTTGATTAGTTTGTGAAGGAATCTTGAGACTGAAGAGGAATATGAGGAATCTGTTGAAGATATTGAGATTGTAGATGATGAGATCCCTATAGATAAAGAAATATTATTGAGAGATATGGCACAAGTAGATAGAAGTCATAGGATTAATATTTCTACTTTCTTGAGGTCACTACATCCATAAGATTTTATAGATTGGATTGGTGAACTAGAAGATTACTTTGAGATTGAAGATATCAAAGATCCACATAGTGTTAAGTTAGCATAGACTAAGTTGAAGGGTCGTGCTACCTTATGGTGCAAAGAATTGCAGAAAGATAGAGGAACGTGACGAAATGAAAATAACTAGATGGAGAGTAATGGTTACTATATTGAAAGATAAATTCATTCTAGAGGATTATGAATTGGAATTGGTCAAGAAGTTACAAAACTTGAAGCAAAAGGACATGAGTGTGAAGGATAAAATCAAAGAGTTTTACACAATGAAAATCAGATCTGGAGACCAAGAGGTATCTCAGGAGAAGGTGGCTAGGTATATTAATGGACTAAAATTTAATATTTATGATGAGTTGAGTATGTTGTGGAGCTCTACTGTGGAGGATGCTTATCAATATGCATTGAGGGAAAAATATAAGTTAAGGAGAAGCAAAAGTAACCCTAGCGGGAAGGAAAAGTAAGTAGTAAAGAGAAGCTGACCATTGGAGAGGAACCAGATCAAATGTAGTGGTATAGGACATGGAGGTTTTCAATCTTCCAAAGGATCTATTAAAAGTTTGGGTAAACAATATTCTTGTGGCACATGGGGAGCAGATTGCTGACACACTTGTGGAAAGTATGGTAGAACCTAGGATAGGATAATCTCTTATGATTAGGAGAATAATGTTGAGTAAGAAAGAAGCTAAAACTATACAAAGGAGGAATTTTTTTAGAACTATTTGCAAATTAGGAGGTAAATATTATAAGGTTATTATGGACTCTAGTAGTATAGATAATTTTGTATTAGAAGAAATGGTGTGGAAGCTTGGGTTGAAGAGATTTAAACATCCTTGTCTACATGGGATAAGTTAACTTTAGGAAGATAACATGGTGGAAGTGAAAGATAAATTTTTGGTAAATTTTAACATTGGACCTTACAGAGATGAGGTATTATGTGATGTGGTATCTATGAGAGCTTGTCATATTTTATTGGGTAGACCTTGAAAATATGATAAGGGAGATATTCATGTTTGCAAAAGAAAATTGGTTGTAATAGAGAAGGATGGGAAGAATTTTACCCTAGTTCCCTTGAAGGAGGTAGAGGGGAGAAGTGGAAGGAATTTGAGCATGGTGAAGAATTATTGTTCTGAGAATCAGAATCTAGAGATTACACTGAAGAAAGATTGGCATAGTGAAAGAGGTAAAGTTGAGAAGAAAAATACTTTGATGAGTTCTTTCTGTAGAGGTAAATTATTTGTACATAAGGAAAGAGGTGGTGGTAAATGTTCTTTAATATTGAGTACAAATATTACAGGAGATGAAGCAGAAGTGTAGAGAAGGATAGTTGTAGTTAAAAAGGATATTTGGATCAAGAATGAACATGAGATTTATGTCCCACATCCTGTCAAATATTCATAAGTTTATCTTATAGAACATTTTATTCTCACCATGGGTGTTTGATGCAGGCGCACCCTTGGGTCATTGGAAATATTGCATCACCCAAAAATACTTCCCTTTTAGTTTATTCTTAGTTTTGTTTCAGTTAGCTGTTCTGTGTTTCTGGTAGTGTTTCTTAGTTTTGGATCATTTTCTTCTGTGAACCTGAGAGTTTTTTTGGATATCATGTTATACTTATGTATGGGTGTGCACCTAAATCAGATACTTGACTATGAAGATATTCTAAATTCATGGTCATTTTTGTGTGTTCTTCATGTTCTAAGAGTCAGTTGGAGTTTCTTGATAAAAAAATCTTAGTGAATCATATCACGATTTTCTTGTATCTTTGGCCGATGTCTCTCTTGGATCGTGTGTCATTTCCTCATCTTGGCATTGAGATCTTATGATTTGGGTCCTAACCTATATTTGCAGGTTGCATTTTCTTTGTCTTAGAAAATATAATTCATCTAGCTGACATATGTTTTGCGAAGGCTCTATATATTGAGGCTCTTGATCTTTGTTTGGTAGTTCTCAAGAGACAACCTTTTGTAAGGTTAGAATTAGGGTTTAGATTTAGATTTCTATTGTAATCAGGCATGTATGCCAAAAGTTTGCAATCTGCATGTTGTAGGCCAATGTAATGTAAATATCTGATTCTATGATAATGTGAAGTTGTGTTATAACATTTTGATGGTCTATTCTCATTTTTGAGTTTGTTGTTTCCGTTGTGTTGACTCTTACTGCATGGTTGGATCATCTCCATTTGGGAAACTCCTACCATGACTATGTCACATATAGATAGTCACAAAATAATAAAAGAGTCTATCTTGGGTCAACATACCGCATAAGAAAATGCAACCATGAGAGGCACTACAATTTTCCATAAGAAAAGATGCCTATAATCAGTGTATGCATGGGGAAAACTAAGATCAAATGCATTATCGAATACTTCATAAAAAAATCCAAAAGCCCCCTACAACCAAAGCCAATGAACATAGACATAATAACAATGAATAAACAAAGAACTTGGTATGTAAGTGGGAAAGAAAGTAAAACACGACCATACAAATGTAAACCATGTCATGAGGCCTCACCCTGAGCCTTCATAACATCGCTAACATTTTCATATTTTGATTATTATTGTAATGCTCAAAATTCAAACACTAGATTTGACATTAAACAAACTATTTATTCTACTTTGAACATATCTAATTTGCAATTTTTTTTTTAACAATGACATACTATATTAATTAAAGAAACATAGTGTGAACCTATTTGTTATATCATTTAACTGGAATATAAAATGATAATAAATCTACTTAGATCACTAAAGCTTATTATGATGTTCAATAACCAACATGACTTAAATCTGCATACCTGCATTTCTCTTTCTTGCTTGTGTATCATATTCTCCTTGCCTCTCTATTTCCTGCACTTGTATATATGGCTACACAACTAGATGCATGATATAAAATTCATAGTTGATTTCATACAACATCATAAGATAAGCTACATCAATAAATTAGCTAAATCAATCATAAGGTATTTAAAGCTAGTTTCAAAAAGAGATGCAAACTATGCAAAATATTGGAAAGGGGTGGCAAGATCAAGGAAGAACTCAAACGTACAAGACCTAAGGGCCAAACCTAATGCCTTAGGGGCTCATCATAGATGGCCTTGCCTACGTAACTCATAGAGACATCGTAGTTTAGGTTTACAAAACATAAACCAACTAATACTAGGCATGCCCTAATGGGGGACAAATCACTTTAGAAATCAAATGTGGTATATGTTAGGGAGTATGAATGAATGCTAATATATTTTCACTTGGATGCCAAATTAATTAGATATAGATTTGAGAGAATTTATGATAATATATCTAGAGAAATTCAATATAGATTTTATATTGTTCAACAAGAGCTCAGACCATGTTTAATAAGCTACAAGAGGCCAAGCTAACAATAACTCATAGCATCCAAGTGGAGGAGACTGAATCACACTCCAAGCCTACATAAGAACCACTAAGTTCATTTTATAACACCAATTGAAGTATGCCTATGATAACCTTAAGCTATATAAGAGATCAAGGAAAGAAACATAACAAGTGTGTTCGGTACCAACTCCGACACATGTAAACTACTACTAAGCATCTCCTTGATACGTACATTTATATTTTCTTCATATCGAGGGTCGATTACACAAGATTACATTTCATAGGACATGCATCTCTAGGTACATACAAACAAATGATATAACATATCCAAATACGATAAGTGAAAAGAGAGAGAGAGAGTAAGAAGATGAAGTATAATGCCAAAATTGATGTCAATGTTAATGTAGAAAATCTAGTCCCCAATGACGGTTGGCAACACCACCTGACCATGTGGAACCCATAGGCCCACCCCACCGTGCTAGGAGATGTACACATGGCCCAAACACAAAAAACAAGAATATACTTGGGAGTAGGCTTACACACACCAATCAAGAGCACTAAAATCAATCTCATGAATAGAAAAATATCTATCATCTACTCTTTAGAATGTAATATATTAAGAGTGATAATCTACAATGAGGTTAGGTTATAGGGGAAAACAAAGAGGAAAGTGTCATCATGTAACACAAGTAGCTCACATAAATGGATAATTCTATCATATAAGGTCTCATATTTTCATCTCATTGTGAGCCCAACAAACTCTAAGGCACGAGGAGAGCACACATGAGTCACACGTAATCCACTTTCACATTATGTATCATTACTAGTTTCATATTACTCCAAATAATCCAACCAAGTGATTACTCAACGTGGTGACACATTGGAGGCCACTTACCAATTTTTCACATCATCTACACCCAAGGTTCATCATGTTTCACATGAAAATGACATAAAAAAATACCCATGGTAATAATACTAAGTTACATTCACAATAGGTTTCATTAAACACAATTTTCCATCTTTTCAATTTGCTAAAATTCACAAAGCATAAAATCTTTAACATCTATGTCGGTAAAGGTTAAACATAGAATCAACCATTATATCATTATAGACATGCCAAATATATCACTCAACTTCACAATCAATAACT
>MU227908.1:1651414-1663415 GCA_018584345.1 Thuja plicata
CTTAAAGAAGCATGAGAAGGGTGTAAGAGGGTGGCTTGAGAAGGTGGACTTGAGGAAGGAATCTTGAGATTCCTTGACTTTCTCAAGTGGGTTGAGTTGTTAATCATTCCTTAATGGAATGTGACAATATTAGGAGGTGGGTTAGGGTTAGCATTAGAATTAGGATTAGATTAGCAAGGGTGGAATGGGTTGAAATGGGTCAGAACCTAGGGTAGAAGTGGTTGAGATAGGTTAGGTTGGGGTTTAAAGGAATATTAATTAAATGAATTAAACTTATTTAATTCATTCAAAAATAAGAATTTAATTATTTAAACAATTTAATTGCTTTTTAATAATTAAAAAGACTATAGCCATTTTAATTAGATTAAATAGGTTAGGGGAATGGGTTAATTGCAAGTGGATGATTGATTTAGGGACTTATTTAATTCCTAGCAAATTAGTCATTTTTAGCCATGTATTTGATTGATTTTGATTTTGGCTAAAAGTAAATAATTTAGTGATTTGATCACTTTAGGAGATTTAAATTGATTTCAGAAGAATTATGCCAAGCAGTAATAGGGTCGTTTGGTCATAATTGGGGGTATGATCACACTTAGGGAAAATAGGGTCCATAGTTGGAATAGACCAAATTCAAGTGGTTACATTTGCCCCTCTTTGAATTGATGTGTGAGCAGCGCATTGATGCGTAGAAAGTTTTTGATTTTGACTTTAGAAAGTTTGAGAATTCTGTTCTTGGTTGTGGAATGAAATGTTGATGAGATCAGTCTTGCACTTGATCGAACAAAACTAATAGAATTGATTTTGAGCTTGGTTGTCATCCACAAATCAATAAAATATTTTAAAGATACCAATCTTGAACTTGGTTGTTGTCCAAAGATTGATAATGCTGATTCTGAACTTGGTTGTCATCCAAAAGTCAGTAAGAAGCTACTAGGATCTTAATAAGAATATTTTAAAATGAGGAAATACAAGATATCCAGCTTATGAGAACCAAAGCTTTCTATCTAACAGTTTTGACTTTAGTCAAGGAAACTGGTATGCCCCTAGTTTGTTTGATAACAAAGTCATTTTAATGCTGTTTCAAGAAAAAATTTAATTGATGATAGTGTGATCATGCCCCCTTGGGAATGAAATCAAAGGAAAAGAATAAATCCCTCAGTTTTGAAATGATGGATCACTTGCAGGAAGCGATTAGGGTAAGAAAGAATGGAGTAGAAGAAGTGGAAAAAGGTGTGTTTAAAAATAAACACACTAGTACCAAGTTAACTACATGAAAATGTGAGTGATGCGACAGATAAAATGATCTCAAACCAAGATTTATGATAAAGTGTACATTTGGATAGATTCTTGGAACAAATGAAGCAAATCTACAGTTTTTAAAATTGTCATAAGAATGGTACTGTGCTATTGAAAACATCGTAGGCACCTTCGATTTTGTTCTTGATTGATAAAAAAGAGAACAAAAATGTAGTTGTAAATGTCTGGGAGGAGTTTCAGAACTCCTAAATGGCTCAAAAAACCAATATAAGCCTCAAAATTTACCATTTCACTATTCATTTTCACTCTCATCCATAGTAATTCAGAGAGCTCTATAGAGAAGATGGTAGTCCTTGTGAGGAAGCATCATTTCAAGATGAGCTGATGACATCAGTGCCTAGCCGACTACCCACCGCTGGTAAGTGCTAAAAAAACTACTTTGTGAATTTTGCAAATTTCAATTTCATGTATTTTTGTAGCTTTTATAGCCCCTTCTATTTTGAATCACATTCAGGATTCTGGATCGCAACTTGTAAATCCCATGTCTCATCCGGTATTTCCTGAATCATATCTGATTTTTCCAGATTCCTGCGTCACATCCAGGATACTCTGGATTGCATTTGTTTTCATTATTTTAATTCAAATTCATAAGTGTGTCATACCCTATCTTTTTAGGCTCATACCCTATATTTAGGGTCGCATCTCGTATTTCAGGTACCCTGTAAACTCCATTGCATCCTGTATTTGTAGGATCACATTTGGCAAAATGGATCACACCCTTCTATTTTAGAATCGCATCTGGTTAGGAGACTTAGAAATTTAATCTTTTTGACTTGTTTGCATGCCACAAACTTAGATTTATTTAGCTGATGAGGAGTCTGCCCCTTTTTTGTAGATAGGATACTGATGTATTACCGTTTTTATCAAAATAGACCCAGTTTGAGGTAGTCACATTTTGTGACACTTACCCTGGTCATGTGCTTGGATTTTCTGGACTACTTTCGGATGATGAGAAAACTACCATGATCCAATGTGGATTGTGTTCATTGATGGGTTTACCCAAGATCAAGGTAAACCGTGGTTTATTGTCTGCTCTTGCCGAGAGATGGCACTCAGAGAACAACACCTTTCATTTGTCGACTGGTGAGATCATAGTAACTCCTAAGGATGTCTGGCAGATACTTTGGGTGCCGATGATCGGGCATGAGTTGCGATTTGAGTCGACAGTGGCCGTGGCGATTGGTGCTGCACGTAGATATTTCCAAGATGACACCATCAACCAGAGATATCTGTCTTGGGACTATATGGTCGATCATTATGATCATTTATCAATGTACTTAGCAGGTCTAGTAGGTGGCATTCTTATGCCAAACAGGGGTTAGCATGGATTCATGGTTGGTTGGGTAGATATGGTAGAGCAGATGGTTACCCACAGATGGTGATTTTCCTGGGGTAGCTATGTTTTAGCCCACATGTATAGAGAGCTTCACAATATAGTATACCATTATACATGGAGTATGACTGTTGGGATCCTTATTCTTTAGATCTGGGCCTAGGAGCACATCCCTATGACTCAGCCGATTATAGATAGACAGAGGGCACCAAAGTAGTCATATGTTTATATGTATGTAGGCCTGATTCAGTAGCCCCATTTGGGCAAGGTTGAGTATTGGTGCCGCCTTTTTGATGATATGACAGAGGTCGTGTGGTGACCATATTTAGATTGCAAGGAGTGGACCTCAGACACATGACAGGTACCATATCTATGTCAGAGCTGATATCTTATTGGTAGAACAAGATATGTGGTAGAGTGGTTTGTGATCGCCAGAGTGTTGAGATAGTACAGTCATCGACAGGGTAGGACAAATGACATCACTGTATATGCCCAGACCAAAGATGAGACACCATTATGGGGTGCATAGTTACGGTATGAGACAACACACCAGGATATCCATGATATGGTGGGAGTAGAATGGGATCTCTGCCTTGATGTAGCTAATGAAGGTGTCTCTGATGGATATACTACAGAGATTCTTCAGTACACTTTTTCTCATTTTATAGTACCAGAGGATATCATTCCTTGCATATAGGAGCCTTTGGATTATGATCTTGAGGATCACCCAGCCAGGGGGAGAGAAGGAGTGCAGAGAGACAAGGCCCTAGCTAGGCATGGAGGGCAGGATGGTGGTAGGGATGGTAGAGATGGTTGACATCCTCCTCCTGATGAGGATGACAGTGGAGATGATAGGGGTGGTGGTGGTGAGGCTGTCAATACATGTGGTGACAGTGGTAGCAGGAGGTGCCAAAGGTTCAGATTTATAGCTCCGTAGAGAGATCCTGGTCTTCTCCTTACTAGGGATCAGAAAAGATAGAGACAACAAAGGTCACAAGATAGACCTTAGGATAGGGGACATGATAGGTCTCAGGACTAGGATACAGGTAGAGATAGAGATCCTCTTTCAAGATGTGAGCAGGAGAGAGAGTACCTCTGAGCTAGGATTACTGTATTAGAGGCCTAGGTCACCACTGCAGATGCCTTACTAGCAGATAGGGATACATAGCTTGAGCGGCTAAGAGTAGAGAGAGATAGACAGGGTGAGATGCTTAGAGCGGAGAGAGATGCACATGCCCAAATGATAGTTCACCAGGGACAGAGGGCCACTTATTATTATTCCCTTTATCATGCAACAGTGCTAGAGGGCCAGAGAGTACCTTCCTTTTCACGATTGGCTCAACAATCAGAGTGGGCCATGCCACCTCCAATAGCTCCTTTTGTACCACCTTGTCCTCCTCCTCCTGATCAGGGAGAGGGGGCAGGGTAGAGTTGATATTATGTACTATCTTTATGACATGTGTATCTTAAAATTACATTTGTA
This sequence comes from Thuja plicata, assembly GCA_018584345.1. Taxonomy (NCBI): domain Eukaryota; kingdom Viridiplantae; phylum Streptophyta; class Pinopsida; order Cupressales; family Cupressaceae; genus Thuja; species Thuja plicata. The sequence goes on from MU227908.1 coordinate 1,655,548, forward strand.
TATCTGGATCCTGCTGAGATCCCTTTTTTGTATATGACATTCATACATGTATATCTGATTCATTTGGTCTCACTGATACTCTGATACTCTTTATGCATACAGTTCCATTTTTGATTTGTATCATGTTGTGATATATATATATATATATCTGATTTAGTTTCCTGATTCTGACATGTTTCATAAGTTCCCTTTGCTTTGATAGATGTGGTAGATGTATTTTGCACATGTGATGATAACTTGGTCTCTTGATGAGTTAGATTTAGATGATGACATCATTCTATGATTTGATTTGATTACTAATACAAATATGTTTTAAATGATACGTATGTGAAAATGCAAGTGTATGCAATATAGATGTATGGATGCACTTTAGGATGTAAAAGCAAAAATGCAATACATGGATGTTTTGTTTTGATATTTTTCCTATTGCTTCTTTTCATGAATGCAAAATGTATGCTATGGATGTGCAACGATAGATATATCAGTAATATGGATGTTTGTAATTAACTTGATTTTTAGAAGAAGAAGATAGAATTAATTTTTGAGCACAAAAAGTCTTTGTGCATTTCTTCTTTCTTGTTTATATCCCATGCAATTTATCTAAAATGTAATGATATGCAGACTCTTAGGACATTGTCACTGATATGAAAATATATAGCTTTTTATCATCATTGGGCACTTTGTCAGAGTGAAAACCACTTGATAGTACAACCATCACTAATACCCACTGATATTATGATAATATGAATACTATATTTTAGTGAAATGTCAGAAATAGACTTAAGCATCAAGGCATAGGATCAGGGATAAAAAAATAGTCACCTTCCTTTTAATATACCAAATTTTGATTAAGGCAAGATATTGGACCCGCAATGATCTTGAAAATTCATATCCTTGGGTACATTATGATTCGTATACCTAAGTGAGAACCTAGATCAGAAAATAGACAAGGAAATTGTTTCAAACTCACTATAGTTTGCACATAAAAAAGATTGAGATATATGTGGATATCCACCCATAGTGGCAACTCTTACCATAAACATCCAAGTCAGGTGAAATTTATAGGATCATTTGAAATAATCACCACATGCAGAAAATCAAGAAAATGTTATGCCCCTATCCTTGTCACTCTTTGTCTTTGCACAGACGTCATTGAGTAAATTAAGAAGAAATAATAAATCATCAATTGTGAATCAATCAAATAAAATTTATAATTACTTCGATGCCCCTAGTTGAAAACATCATCAGGTCATAAAAGAATCATAATAAAACCAATAGAAAACTGTGTGTTTAAGTAGTACTTGTTCATTCATTTGTCAAACACAGTAAAGATTCATCAATCAAAAAATTGGAATACAAGCAATATGGTGTTCCCATTCCTGTGCATTGATTGGATAATCCATTCAATGTAGCCTTGTAAGAACTCTGTTAATGTAAATGTCATGTCTGGATATGTGATGTCTAAAAAGACACCCTTGTTTTGGAAAGTGAAATTTGTTTTGCATGTATCAAGAAACATTGTGTTCATGAGTTAAACCATCCTAGAGAAACCTAGCAACCATAACCTACCATACTAGCAAAGATGCCCCCAGTGTAGAATGACTTATTCCTAAGACGTAAATGCAGACAAATCCCAAGTGAGGATAAGATAGCCATGTAGGAAAATGAAGTCAGCATATGAGCACAGGTAAAATTATGAAGGCCTAGTATCAGTAGTGCATCGATAGATGGAGCACAGAACACAAGTGACACTTGATTGCCAGGTTTTCACCACTTGGCAAGATCTTTTATTTCTTTTTGCTACCAAGATGCCTATTTTACTAGGTGCTCATCAAATCACTTTTCTCTGTTTCAATTTTTTTTGTATTTTTACTTTTTTGAATGTTTTTGTAGTATCAAGGAACCTGTTTGCCAGGTTTTCACCAAGGATACCCTTTTTATAGGACCTTTTCCACTATTTTGGGATTTCTTCAGGATCAATTTTCTAAATATTTTTGGTATTTTGTAAAATTTTTTTGCTGTACAGGCTCTGCTAGTCAAACATCAAGTGTAGAACCACTTCAAATGTAGAGTATTGATAGGATATGGAGGAACATCTCCTTCAGGTGTAGCTAGTTGATAAGCTCTAGTCCCAAAAGTAGCAGTGATAACATAAGGTTCCAGCCAGTTAGGTTCAAACTTTCCTTTTTATTCTCTGTTAGGCTAGTTCTTAGGATTCTCTTTTAGGATGAGATCTCCCACTTCAAATTTGTGTGGTTTGACCTTCTTATTATAACCTTTGGAAATACATGCTTGATACACTTTGAGGTGATCGAACTCTTGTTGTCTGCGCTCATCTAGTAGATCTAGAGAATTTACCCTATCTATGTGGTACTTCTTGTCAGTAACAAGACCTTGTAAAGATATCTGCAAAGATGAGATTTCAACCTCAATAGGTAGTACTACTTAAGTGCCATAGACTAGAGAAAATGGCGTGGCTCCAATTGGTGTTCAGATGCTTGTCCTATAGGCCCATAGTGCTGAATTCAGTTGTAGATGCTAGTCTCTACTAGACTTACTTATAGTTTGGTGTAGGATCTTGAGAATATTCTTGTTGGATGCCTCAGCTTGTCCAGTACCTTGAGGGTAATCGATTGAGGAGAAATGTTGAGTGATGTGGAACTATTCACAAAGGTCATCAATGTCTTGATTTTTAAATTGGTCCCCATTGTCTGTTACAATTGAAGAGGGTATCCCATATCTACAAATAATGTAGTTCAGAATGAACATAGCCACCTATTTTCTAGTGGCTTTGATTAGCGGCATGGCCTCGACCCACTTTGTGAAATACTCAGTGGCTGTAATGATGAAATCATTTCCATTTGAAGAGTTGAGATATATTTGTCCAACCAAATCAAAGGCCCATTGTTGAAATGGCCAATGTGTTATAAAAGGTATAAGTTCTCAGGCAGGAGCATGGATAAGATTTACATGTGTCTAGCATTTAAGACATGCTTTTGAAAACTGAATAGCATCTCTCTCCATGGTAGGCCAATAATAGCCTACTCTGAGCAATTTCTTCGCTAATGAAAAGTTGTTCGAGTGTGATCCACATACACCTTTGTGGACTTCTTTTAATGCTAGATGGGACTCATCGAGTTCTAAACACCAAAGAAGTGTATCATTAAGACCACTTTGATATAGGTTGTTAGTTATGAGGATGTAATGTGATGCTATCCTAATTAGGGATCTTTTCTCATTTTTGGATAGATTATTAGGGATGGTTTGGTCAGAAAGGTAAGCAATGATATTGGCATACCGAGATTGGTGGGGTATTCAAAGCACATATTACCTGATATTTAGGGGTATCAAATGCAGGATAGGATAGTTCTTCCACCAAGAAGTCATAGAAGAATTGATGTTCTTCCAGTTGTAACATGGATGCCAAGGTAGCCATAGTGTCTACATCTTTGTTCTCTGATCTTAGTATCTGCTGGAAGGTGACAAAGACAAAGTATTTCTTCAGGTCATCAACTAGTTGCTTGTAGGGCATCAAATTTTCATCCTTTGTTTGATACTCCCCATTGACCTGATTGATAATTAGTTGGGAGTCACCATATACGTGTAACTCTATGATCTTCCATTCCATAGCTAGCTTAAGACTGTTGACCAATGCTTCATATTATGAAATATTATTGGTGCATGGAAACATCAATTTGTAAGATTTGGGAATCTTGTAGCCTTAAGGAGTTATGAATAGGACCCCTGCTCCAGATCCTTGTTGAGTGAATGAACCATCAAAGTACATCTTCCATGGATATTTAGTTAGATGCATGATTGTCTCATCAGGGAATTCAATTAGCAAAGCTTCATCATCCTGAAGTAATGAATTAGTCAATTGATCTGTAAGGACCTATCCTTTGATAGCTCACCATTCTACATATTCAATGTCAAACTCACTTAGAATCAGGACCCATTTTGCCAAACATCCTGTTAATGTTGTTCTACTCAAAAGGTACTTTAGAGGATCAATCTTAGCAATGAGCCTCACTATATAAGAGAGCATATAGTGCCTCAATTTTTGTGATGCAAAGATGACTGATAAGCATGCATTTTCAATAATTCTTTAATTGAATTTATAGGTGACTAGTGTTCTAATAATGTAGTAGATAGCTCTTTCTTTCTTGGTTTCATCCTCTTGTTCCAGTAATACTCCTAGGGATGTAGCTATAGCTAGAATGTATAGGAGTAGGGGCTTTTCATGAATAGGAACCATAATAATAGGAGGAGTAGCCAAGTATCCTTTCAATTCTCTAAAGTTTTCTTTGCAGTGTTCATCCCATTTGAAGGTAACCCCCTTATGTAGTAACTTAGTAAAGGGTTGGGCTCTATCTATAAGTTGGGACATGAATCTCCTGATGGACTGAAGTCTTCCTTGTCGCATCCTCATTTGACTGATGTTACGTGGAGGAGCCATCTCTAGTATAGCTTTAAATTTAACAGGGTCTACTTCAATTCCCTTCACTGAAACAATGAATCCTAGGAGCTTTCCTGATTAGACCCCAAAGGCACATTTCTTTGGGTTGAGCCTGAATTGAAATTGCTCCATTCGATCCAATATTTTTCTTAAATCATCAATGTGAGTACTTCTTTCTTTGGATTTAGCCAATGTGTCATCTACGTATTCCTCCATGTTCTTGTGCATCATGTCATGGAATATAGTCATCATGGCCCTTTGATATGTTGTGCCAGCATTCTCTAACCTGAAAGGCATGACATTCCAGCAAAAGGTACCCCATGCACATGTAAATGCTATTTTCTCTTGATCCTCAGGGGCGATCTTGATTTGATTATAGCCTGAGAATCCATCCATTAATGAATACATATGGAAGCCTGCTGTAAGGTCTATGATCATGTCAATGTTAGGTAGAGGGAAGTCATGTTTCAGACATGCTTTGTTCAAGTCTCTGAAGTCTGTATAGATCCTGATAGATTTATCAGATTTGGACACGGGGACCACATTGGAGATCCATCCTGCATAGGCAATGACTCGAATAAATCCAGCTTTCAAAAACTTTTCTAGCTCTGCTTTTACCAGTAATGCAACATGAGGATGCATCTTTCTAAGATTTTGTTTTACGAGCTTGATCTTGGGAGCTATAGATAAGTGGTGCATGATTAGATTAGGATCTAGCTCTAGATTATCCATATAGGACCATGCAAAGTTGATCTTCTTCTCTTTCAAGAACTCTGTGAACTGTGTCTTCTCTCTTTCTGATAAAGATTGTGCAAGGTGGACTATTTGAGGATTTTCAATAGTGCCCAAGTTTACTAGCTATGTTGGTTCAATCACTACTGAAGACCTTTCTTGAAAGTGTTCAGGGAGGATATCAAGAGTCTCATCCTTTGGCACCTTAGAGAGGTTTTCACCATGGAATATGTCTTTTTTCTTTACTATTTTGGGATTTGATACTGCCACAGAGTGGTTTTCACCATTAGTCCTCTTTTTCTTTTTTCTTTTTAGTTTTTGACTAAGAAACCTGATATCCTCCTGTGACATGCTCTGGCTCCTTACATTGGTGGAATAAGGGTAAGGTTCACAAGCATTGAGATAACAAGATAGGGTGTAGTCATTAGAAAAGTTGAGGATAGGAGTAGGATCTATTTCAGTCCAATCAATTAGGTCGGGAAGTACCAATGTTAGGGAGTTAGATTCTGGGAAGGACAACATCGTGTTAGCATCAAGACCATTAACTGACATGACATGATCTATTAAGTTAATTTCTTTGATATTTAGATCAATAAGAGTGAGATCATATAAAAAGGGTCATCATTAGTCATATGAAAACCAAAATCTAGTGACTTTTCAGTAGAAATCTCATCATCATCTCTCTGTAAAAGAAGGCTTCTTTCTTTTAGTCTATGAAATTCTTCTAGATTTATGTATTCACCAGTTTTCCCATCAATGATTAGGGGAAGGAACTCTTCTTCTACTTCAGGACTATCAGTGTCATTAGGAGGAGTGTCAGACTATTTATGAGGAGCTAAAGGAGCTACAAACATGTGAATTCTATCTATTCCAATATCTTTAGTGGCAACAGATAGCTCTTCCCACTCATAGTCATGAGAGTCAGTTATTTCATCATCAGATCTATTTAAGTATTCATCAATGGTTATCTGATGTACTCGGTTAGCCATCTGTAGATCAAAGTGTGGTAAATCTAGGACATGTGAAATTGTGACCAATTTCCCCCAGTTAGGATGTAAATCCTATTGTCAGGGTGTCTCTTGAGTAATTATTGCTATGGTGTCTCCTACCTCTTGAATGTGAGGTTGTGCTAGTAAAGGGGTGTGAAGATCTTGTGGTACCTCAAAGCTAGGTACATAGAATTCTCCTTGGTAGTTGGGGTCCTATGTGCCAACATGTAACAATATTTTATAGGACCACAGCTCTAGTTCATTTGTTTCATCACCCCATTTATCTGAGTGTGGACTCTCTTGTGAAGTGGGTTTACCAGTTTTAGCATTAAAACCCAGTCCTGTTTTATCTCTGGTATTTTGGAAATCCATGGGTATAGGTTCAATAAGCCCCTATCCTATGTCGTTTAGAGGTCCCTTTCCTTTGTAACCCATTTGTGTGAGGAAATAATATCCCTTGCCACACTGTTCTGGGGATATTTTCACATGTTTGACCTCAGCCTCCACTGGTTCTCCTTTGTAAAGCCAGTCCAAGACTGCCTATTCTTCTGTGTTATTTGAAGAAGATGTGGATGCCTTTACTATGCCAGTTGCTTTGTGTACTTCTGGCTCCTTGGATGCTGTAGGTGTGAATGTCGATGAAGGTTTTCCATAGGATCTTGGTGACACCAAAAGTTCTATCAGTGAGGGAGTCAGGTCCAGCTTGTACTCTCCCATACCTGTTTCTTCAAGTTTCAAGGTTTTTCTAAAACTCTTCATAACCATATCCTTGGTAGTTTTAGGAGTAGTTGCATCCATAGCCTCTTTGTTGTGTGGGATCATGCTACTTTCTTTGATATTTTTGCAAGTGTAGTTAGTGTCTGTAGGAATCGTCACTTCCACCCCATTATGTGGGAATTTTATGCATTGGTGGTAAGTGGACGGTATAACTTGCATCTCGTGAATCCATGGTCTCCCTAGTAGGATATTGTAGGCCAATGGTAGATCCAAAACTTGACATATGACATTCCTCTCAATCAGTCTGACTCTGATAGGTAGAACAATAAGATCTCTGAAGGATCTTTCTTCCTCATCATAAGCTTTGATGGTTATCTTGCTTCTAGAGTCAATTGTTTATTCTGAGAGACCCAGTCTCTTGATTAGATCCAGTGTATAGATATTCAATCCTACACCTCCATCTATCAACATGCATCTAACACAAGATTTATGAATAAGGACTTCAATATGGAGGGGTTGATTATGTGGATGGGTGAATGATTTGTCATCCTCTTCAGAAAAAGGAGAACATTAGTAGCGTTAAGAGCTTGTTCTAGGATTTATCTATGTACTATGGATATTTTTGAGCAACTCAAAAATGGAAATTTTGGCAGAGGTTCGTTGCAATTGGTCTACCAAGTCATATTTTTCTCCAGGAATAGTAACCATGTGTTTTGACGCTAGTTTAGGAATAGTTACAATAGAAACCTTAGATGTTGATGTTGGTTTTGGAGGTCCTTTGATTGTAACTCATGCTTGGCTCCGTGTTACAACATTCAAGTGGAATGAGACACCTTTGATTGTGACAACATTGATGGATTCAGTTTTGATGTCTAACATATTGATCACATTGTCATTTTTGGAATAGGTGTAGTTTACCTCATTACTCTTCCCTTTAGATGTTTCTCCTTGATCATAATTAGGAAAGGGTTTGT
>MU227908.1:1694246-1705492 GCA_018584345.1 Thuja plicata
AATTTAAACCATAAATTTCATTTTCCCCGGTACAAGGAAACTGATAGATCTGTACTTTTGAACAGAAGAAAACTTTTTCTTGTTAGAGAAATTTCCTGGTCTGTTTCAGCTTATGATCCAAACAAGTCACACATACACCCTGGTACATACTCCTTTACACTGAGGACATCCTTGAAGAGCAGGAGATTTTATTCGATTCCTTATTGGCTGTCTGGCGTTTCTAATAAGTTGTTGAATAGTCAACACTTTTTTTATATATTTGAAATTTAAGGAATGGTTTAGGTTAATCTTAACCAAAAGATTAATCTAACCTCTTTCTTTAAAAGTATAAATATTCTTACGTTGATAGTATCAACATTAGGGATAATTCCTAATATTATGATATTAGGTTTATAAAAGAGCAAATCATATACGTTATACACTACCATATAAATTATATATGGTTAATCAGACCATTCTTTATTTTTTTAATTTTTTTTAGATAGACTTAGACAAATGTAGTGTAGAGGTACAAGCACAAGATTAGAAAAATTGATATCAAAGCTATATTTTTTCATCCATATTAATAAGTAAATGTAATTTAATTAATGAATTTTTTTCTTTTATTATATTAATATGTATAATATGTATATATTCTATTTTTTTTTTCATATTTAATCTATCTAGATGGATATATATTATATAGATCGATACATATAGATCTATGTATACGTTACATGGCTAAACTCTTTTTAGGAAAAATATGTTTCATTCTTTTTTTATTTTTTGTTTGTATATGCGTTCTCTGTTCTAACCGCATCTTGATACTTTGTATCATATCTCAAACTCAAATCGAAAAAGATTTGATGGTTAAACTAATATAATCTAATAAAAAAGGAGCTTTCCTTTTTGTACATGAGATGTGCGTGGTAAAAAATGATTGCGATATGAATAAAACTATTTTATTCATCCTATATTCTTGAATAAATATAGGAGAATGCAAATGAATAATAATTTGCTTGCGGCCAAAATCTTATTTTATTATAAATATCTTATACTAGAATGTATCTTTTTTTTCTTTTTTTGCACTCAATGACAATCTTGTATTTCATAAAAATCAGGTGCAATATAGTCTTTGCGCAAAGGCCACCCAATCCAAATTTCTGGCATCAATATACGTTTTAGACATGGATGAATTTCATAAAATATTCCCAACATATCATAAGATTCCCGTTCCTGGAAATTAGCACCTTTCCAAATACATAGAACAGACAGGATTCTGGGATCTTCCCTTGGGACAAATACTTTTATACACACCTCTTCGGGTTCATCTGCATTATCCTTTATTCTTGTAAGATGATATACACTAGCTAAGGAACCCCGTGGTGCTACATCACAAGCACACTAAGAACGTAGATAATTAAAACCATAAACATATAAAGCAACGGCTATAGAGAGCCAATCTTCAAATTTGATTTGTAATGTTTCTATGCCTTGGTAATCAAAACCCAAAGGTCTATGAGCTAACTAATGCTTGGCTAGCCAAGTAGATAATTGACCTTGCATTTGATTACTATTTATTGTCAAAGTATCTGTATAAGGATTTGACATTTCTCATGGAATTTTCAAAATTTATTTCCTGCTCATTACTTTTTACTAATGATTATTCATTCGCCAGCAAACTCTCATATTTTAAAATGTTTCAAAGGGTATGATATCTCTGGAATCAATTCACGAGATTCATAAGATTGATTAAAAAACTTATCCTCTTTATTTTCAATAAGAATACTGGACCCAATATGAAACCTATGCTTTCTAGTGAAATACCTTTTTTTTGCTGAAACTCGTTTCTATCTTCAGATATTTCTTGAGCTATTTTTTCATTAAGTTTTATTATAGCATCTATAATAGCTTCTGGTTTAGGGGGACAACCCAAAAAATAGATATCCATAGGAATTAACTTATCTACTGTACAAATGGTACTATAAGAATCTGTACTAAACATTCATCCTGTAATAGTACAGGCTCCCATAGAAATTACATATTTTGGTTCTGGTATTTGTTCATATAATCTTACTAAAGAAGGAGCCATTTTCATGGTCACAGTTCCAGCTATTATAAGTAGGTCAGCTTGCCTAGGACTGGATCTTGGCACCAAACCGTAATGATCAAAGTCTAATCGCGAACCTATTAATGAAGAAAATTTGATAAAACAACAACTAGTACCATAAAGGAGTGGCCATAGACTAGAAAGTCTCGCCCAATTGGACAGATCATTTAGAGTAGTGGAAATCACTGAATTTGGAGTTGTTTGATCAAGTAAAGATGATTCTATAGGATTTATCGCCGGCTTTAGATTTAGATCATTTTCTCCTCGCCTTTTATCATTCCAAAATTTGGGGGTTAAGACCATTCCAATGCTACTTTTCTCCATGCATAAACTAAACCAACAATTAAGATAATCATGAAAATAAAAGCTTCTATAAATGTAAATAGACCCAAAATATCAAAACTCATAGCCCACGGATAGAGAAAAACTGTTTCCACATCAAAAACAACAAAAACTAAAGCAAACATATAATAGTGAATTCTAAATTGGATCCAGGTATCTCCCATTGGTTCTATACCTGATTCATAACTAGTGGCTTTCTCCGGCCCTTTACTTACTGGAGCCAAACTTCTTGAAATTGAGAATGCCAAAATCAGAATAAGACTGGATATGGATAAATATATCCAAAAAGTATCATATTCAGAAAATAGAAACATAAATAGATGATTCTTGTTTGTTTAAACAAAACAAAATTTTCTATTTGTTGTATTGTCAATTTATTAATCACTTCTTTCCCCTCTCGAATGATTTATTATCATTTTTGTATATTAAAAAAATGTTTCATTTGTGACTTACAGAATAAAAGTCATATTCTATATTTAATAATCCTAATACAGGAAATGGTTCGAGCCCGTGTAGTTCGGTAGACTTCACGTTGGTTTGTGTTGTAACGTGTTAGTATGGTTTGATGTAAGGGAATTTTCTCTATTGAAAATAAGGGAGCTTTCAGGGTCATTGTTTCTAAAGATGTGAGATGTGCTAGCAAATAAAAAAGACAACTGAGTTCGATTATAATCGATAGGTACCGATCCAACCGTGTAACATATGAAATCTTTCATAAACAAAATAAAAGGATTATGTATGTGCCCATATTCTGACATGATGTCCGGTCTGTTGTTCTCTATAACAGAGATATTCGGGAATAAGACTCCGCTCTGGGTCGCAGTCGAAAGACTATTTTTTCTCATTTTACTTAGAAAAAATAGTCTTTTTTTTTTCATTCATATTTCCTCTTTACTTTTTCTTTATGATCTTCTGTGTAAGTCGTCGGTTCCACATTTAAACAAAAAAAATTGGATGCTTTTTGAATTTAAAACTAGCATCAGATCATAGGGATAATATGAGTGAGAAAGCATATAAGAGTTTTCTCTATGTATAGGGCTATACGGGCTCGAACCATAGACCTTCTCGGTATAACAGATCAAATTTCTTATTACCAAAATGATTTGAACTGTTCCAAGAACTCAACATGCATTTTTATTGCATTGGGATCTTTCATTAACTGATGGAAAAATCAGTTAATCTGCCATTCTTTTCTGGAACAGATAATAAGATGGCTCCGTTTGCTTCAAACAAAATTTTTTTGGAAGCAATCCCAAAGTGCTTCAAAAGGTTCCCTTGACGTAGGTTTGTCATGCTTAGACATAGATTCTCCAAATGGAGTCTCTCTCACCCCAAAAGAATAATATGAAACTTCATACACCTCAAAGTTCATAGATTGAAAAGAATTCTTTTTTGAGATCCTCGTATTCTACTCATATGTCTGGCATTGAATGTCCCCAAGATTGACCATATCAACTAGATCTATAGTTTGAATCAGAATGAGCTTCATCTTTGTCATGCTATTGTTCTCCTAATTCATAGAGTAAGACTCAAATCTATTTTATGAACTGAATGAACCAATAAACTCTTCTGAAAACCATTGGCACACGTGTAAATGAGGTGCTCTACCTAGCTAAGCTATAGCCCTTCACAGTTTAGTCTTGAAGACATACTAATAAAATAGATCACTTTCTGTCAAGATGGATTATATTTGATTTAATCATTCAAATCCTTGTTAAGGGCATATTGTGTCTAATTATGCCTAGAATTGTTTCTAGGTACGACTCTATCTATGATAATAAATAACCCACTTAACTCAGTGGTTAGAGTATCGCTTTCATACGGCGAGAGTCAATGGTTCAAATCCAATAGTAGGTAAAACTTATTGTGCTGCGATTATTTACTCAATCGCAGCAAATAAGTTTTATTATTTGTATATAATAATAAAATATATAAATAAAAAAACTCTTTCTATAAGTTTTACTATATATTCTAAATATTACTATATATTTTAGAATATTTAATAAAATATTGAATAAATATATAAATTATTTCCATTTCAATAATGAATCCATTTTTAGATCATTATCGAAGTTGAACTTTACAAAGAAAGAGATAACTAACTTAAATATAAGTTATAACTTATAAATTATTATTGATTGATCAACTCATTACAGGGCATTTGTGCTTTTTTAGGTTTTTTTCTAGTATTAGCAATTGGAATCCATATCCTTTTTTTTAATTTATTGTTTATGAGAACCAATCCTTTTATTTTTGGGGTTTTTGCACTTGTAGAAAAGAAGGCAGGACATATTACTTAGATCATCGGCCCAGTACTAGATGTATCTTTCCCTCCAGGTAATATGCCTAGAATTTACAATTCATTGATAGTTAAGGATAACGATACAACTGGTCAACCAATAAGTGTGACTTGTGAGGTACAATAATTATTAGGAAATAATAAAGTTAGAGTTGTCGCTATGAATGCTACAGGCGGTTTGATGAGAGGAATGAAAGTAATTGATACAGGAGGGCCACTTAGTGTTCCAGTTGGTGAAACTACTCTTGGTAGAATTTTTATTGTTCTTGGGGAACCTGTTGATAACTTAGGTCCTGTAGATGCTCTTACAAAATCTCCTATTCATAGATCTACTCCCACTTTTACACAGTTGGATAGCAAATTTTCAATCTTTGAAACAGGCATTAAAGTGGTGGATCTTTTAGCTCCTTATCACCGTGGAGGAAAAATTGGATTATTTGGGGGAGCTAGAGTGGGTAAAACAGTGTTGATTATGGAATTAATCAACAACATTGCTAAGGCTCATGGAGGGGTTTCTGTGTTTGGTGGAGTAGGAGAACGTACCCATAAAGGAAATGATCTTTACAAGGAAATGAAAGAATCAAGAGTCATTAATGAACAAAATATATCTGAATCCAAAGTAGCTCTGGTCTATGGTCAGATGAATGAACCACCAGGAGCTTGTATGAGAGTTGGTTTAACTACTTTAACTATGGCTGAATATTTCTGAGATGTCAATAAACAAGATGTACTTCTATTTATTGACAATATCTTCCGCTTTGTCCAAGCAAGATCAGAGGTATCCACATTATTAGGCAGAATGCCTTCTGCAGTGGGTTATCAGCCAACTCTTAGCACGAAAATGGGTTCTTTACAAGAGAGAATAACTTCTACGAAAGAAGGATCTATAACCTCCATTCAAGCAGTTTATGTACCTGTAGACAACTTGACTGACACACACACACACACACACACACACACACACACACACACACACACACACACACACACACAAACACAGACATATGTATGCAATATTCACAAACATCAAAGATGATATAAGATGGAAGTCACTGATATTTGTATATATATGAGGCTTATTAACTTTATCTCGAGATTGAAGATTCAACTAGAGGAAATAATACCACAAGTTAGGATCTGTGCAAACCAAATTAAAATTGACTTTTATTTTTTACCAGGAATGTCATTTACTCACCTTGCTAATACATGTAAAGGTAAGTATGTATTTTAGAAAGGATGTGCAGGTACAGGTTTTTGCGATAAAGTATGGAATCTATATACCCAGAATATTGGAATTAGATAGATGATATAGGATCAGGCGAGGATAAAGAATCAGACATCAAAGAAACTAGAATATAGACGAAAAAGACATGTTTACAAAGGAAAAGGAACAATCAGCTAAATAATGATATCACATTATAAGGTTTTAGTAGAAAATACTGATAATACACTACCTGAAAGTACAAACTGAACTTGAAATATATATGTATCTTTGCCCATAAGCTAATGGATAAGTCCATTTCTAATGTAAATGAGGGTATGCCCTCATATTTTATGTAAAATACTGATCTGGACTCTGGTCCCGGGCTAGACTGGAGGTTTTCTTCTCCATTCTTTCCTACTAGTGCCAGCAGTGAATGGAGATTGTAATTTCAAAATTATATTAATAAAATTTTTTTGGCCTCGGCCTTTTACCGATCAAAAAAAAAAAACAAGAGGGTTAGTCCTTGCGTCGGTTTAGTTTTTATGAATTGCTTCTTTGTGCGCAACACTAGTTATGGATTGCATTAAAGCCTAATGTACCCTCACAAACATTAATTAAAATGAAATTTGGTGGATTCCTTAGGGGTTAATGTGATTTGAATTAATTAAATTTAATTATTAATTGTGAAAACCTTATTGTTTAAATACCATTGATTTCTCTTTAACCCTTATTATTAAGTTAATTACTTATCTCACCTCACACAAACATGCTTAGTTAGAATTGAAACCTACTTGAACAAACTAAGTAAACCTTATCCGATGGCATCTATTAAGGGACGTTGACAAACCGGTGCTTGTCATGATTCCCCTTGAGGACCAACTCATTTTAAATTTTGGATAGTTAACCTAGTAAACATTGGTGTACATCACCACAACAATTTGCAACTGTTATAAAGTTTTAGATTTTAAAAAAAAAATAGTGTGTTTTGCCCTTAAATTTTGGGCATGACACATGCTTTCTAAATAAAAGCATTACAAATAAATATGTATTTAAATAAATTAAGAGTTTTATTGCCTATCTCAATTGCAATAAATAAACCAGAGATGGGATGAAAAACAAAATAAACTTCAAGCTTCCAATTCAAGACAAAAAAAATTGCCAATTCTTCTTCCAAACAAAAGTGAAAACCTTTTGTGAAAGAATCAAAACTTCACTTCCAAGAAGAGCTCCTTCAAATGATCACATTCATCCCTCTTATGACAAAATTGAGAAACAAGAGTTTCTAAAAGGAAGTTCTCCCCAAAACTCAAAAAAATCAAAAGAAAAGATTTTAAAAGTATTATTTCTCAAATTAAATTCGTCAATGACAATTATTTCCTTCACAATTAGAAATATGGATTTTGCAAATAAAAATATTCATAAATTAAAAATCTATAATAAATTAAATTGAATTAAGAAACAAAATGAAACTTTCCCCAAAATCTTAAGAAATAAAAAAGATAAAAATTCAGGAAAGAAATTCTCACAAATCAAATTGAGCTTTGAAACAAATCCTTTGCAATCCACAAAAACAAATGGATTTTGCAATAAATAGAAATTCGATGATTTTTAAATCCACTAATATTGATAATTACTAATATAATAATGATATTTAATATTATCTTTTACTTTCACAATTAAATATTTATAATTAATAATAACATTAATATTTGATGATTAAAACATTAATAACTTATAAAATCACCATTATCCAGAATGTCTTATAAATATTATTTAATAAATCTTTCTTAATATTATATTTAATAATACAAATATTTATATACACATAAGGATATCATTATCCTTATTTAATAACGGCCATATGAACATTAAATGTTACATATAATAATTAGGATATTGTAAATTTATTGCCATAGTACTATTTCCATAATAAATCTTAATATTCATAATAATGCTTAGGTTATATTTTAATATTAATATCTAAATGCATCATTATGTACTTGTGTGTGTGTGTGTGTCCACCAGGCGAGATAAAACCAACAAAACTATCAAGCGAAAACCAATTACTCAACCTAGGGTGATTAGATACCTATCATCATGACAGATCCAATAGGGTAGGTTAATGAGATAATTGTCCTTACATAGAACAATGACTTAAGTTTAATTTAATTGTGGGCCTTGATGCTATCTCCCCTCTTCCACAATCGAGATATAGACATAGGCATACTCAGACCTACTAATTCAGGTGAAGTAAATGCTTGGTACCTACAACCTTGCATCACAAAGACATGCATGTATACATACATATCATAATAATAGACAATAAAGGGGATCAAGCCATCGTATGGACCTCAAAAGTGAGTAACTATGACTTTGTCCCTCATCATACAAGCACACAAAATATAATCAATATAAAGAAGTAACATAAGAATAGTTACATGGGTTAGTACCTCAGTGAAACAAAATCAACTACATCATCATTATATTCCATAAACATGAATGTAAAAATCGTCAGAACATAAGCATGAAGCAACATAAACAATAGTCCTAACATTCGATGCATCATCATAAGATAATATCAAAGCATCATAAAGTATCATCATGAAGAAACATAAATAATAGTCCTAACAATATATGCATCATCATAAGATAATATCAAAGAATCATAACCTGTATCATCAAAATATAATGAATAGTCTAGCACACATAACAAGGTCCTAAAAATGTCTAGCCACGTAAGCTGAAATGAAAGCATATGGTAGGGTATTACAGTTAAAGCACTTGTGGTGTAATATTCATAGCTTGACCTTTCATCCTAGTGAAATCCTCTCATATAACACTTTCTTTTATCACAATTTGTTTTTATTGCAACACTAGGTGCAACTAGAAGATTTAGTAGTTTGATCATATTTTTGCTGTGTATCCTCACTAAATCATTTGTATCAATTTAATACATTGAGAAATAAAAATCTTTTTGTTCATATATTAGTTGTATTATGCTTATGTGGTTCATTAGTAGTTCCTAAACTAATGAAGGAATCTAGGTGCATGATAACCTTGCATTACCAAAAGCATGATTTTCTCCTTTTTTTTTTAAATTTTTTTGTTGTGCTTGGTATTTTTTTCTTGTAGGATAAGTTTCTACCTTATTTTATTCTTGTCTAGCTCTCCCATTTATCAATTTCGCTTTTGGGAAATTAATTGTTAATTATTCATCTTGCTTTATTGCTAATAACATTGACTTTTATCTAAAGTCTTGTGGGTTTAAAATTCCATGCCCAAGAAAGGATTTATATTAATTACACATTGTGGAAGATTGAAAATTTAAATTTTCATATTATAATTTAGGATAGAATAGCCCAAGTTATAGGAGAAGAAGATAGTGGAGAATGTGAAAAGAAGGACATGACAACTAATTTGATAGAAGCATAAATGTTTTTGTACTATTCTTTTTCTGCTTACGATTCTTCTCTACAAAATATATGGGTTTAGCATCTAAGTTGAGCAAAAAACCTCTAAGACATCCCAAAATTTCTCCTTTTCAATCTCTTCTTTAATTTTTTGCACGAGAGGATTAATTTTGATTTCATGGAAACTCCCTTCTTAAAAAGTACATTTGGATTCAATACCATCTTCATCTTGACCAACAACCCTATGTATGTTAGCTTATTCATTTTGCAAGATAATGTTGTCCTCATTTGCTTCCTTACAACCAACACCTTGTCATGGTTAGAAATTTTCGATTCAAGAAATAATATCTTGGCATTAATACTTGAACAAAATTCCTTTATGATGCTAGAGAAATTTTCCTCATTAATTTCCTGCTTACTCTCTTCAAGCATATCAATCTACTCCTTAAATAATGGGTATACATATATCCTATCAAATTTATTAGCCTCTTCTTGCTATCCTAAACTTGTTTCTAATGACATTGGCTCCTGGTTAGTGTGCTTCATGGATTTAAAATTTGTTTATTTACAAACAAGTGGATTTTGCAAAACTCCAAATAATCCTAGTGCTTTGAATGTAAATTATGATTCTAGAAAAAATAACAAAGAGTTTTGAAAAAATAACCTAGAGACTCTCATAGCTTGACACCATTCGCGATAACATCACTAAAAATGAAAAATTATTGGAAAATAATTTTTTTTTGAATGATATATTTATTATTGATAATACATCATTTTAATATACATTGTTATAAATATATTCAAGTGATTATAGAATACATTAAATTTCAATTTATTATGTAAACCTTGTTGAGTTCGTCGAACTAATAATTTTCTCCTGTATTCACCAATTTTAAGACCATCTTTGTGTCAGTCATCAAATGATCTCTACTCATCCAAATAAAATATTGATTATTAAGTGGTTGTTTGTGTACTAATGAAGTTTGTTGGATAAGAAAGAGTCTCATCTAGAGGATTATATTTGGTTGAGTTCAAATACCCAAAATCATTAGAAATGAGATTGAGTTCAAGTCTATAATAAATTTTATGTTAAAGAAGATTTTTGTTATATGGGCACATAGAACCCTTAAGATGCTAAAATTAACTTTAATTAAAAAAATAGTGAAAAAAGATTTATAATCATAATTTCATTTTCATATTACAATACAACTTAAAATTGTAACATATAAATAATTTAATTTTTAAGAAAAATAGAGATATAATTTAGATTAATATTAATCTTAAATGCTATTGATATAAATTTCTAAACAACTTGTCCAATCTTGTAATTAAAATTAAATTTGATTTTAAATAAATAAATATTGTTTTCATGTATTTTATAATAATTGTATCACATAAGCATACGAGTACTATTTTTTGACCTTATGGCAAGACACTTTTTCAATTAGTGCCAAAACACTTAATCATTTATATGATTACAATGTTGATCGAGCCAGCAGCTTGAAGTGTTACCTGAGCTAAGAAGTTGCAGTGTCAACTGAGCATTTAGTTCAAAAATAGTATCACCCGAGTCACCAGTGTTACTCGAGTTACCATCTCTGAGTGATCAATGTGGCCCAAGTACCCAGTGTTAACCGAGTGCCAGAGTTGCCAATTCACTGTGTCGCCCGAGTGTCAGTATATCACCCTAGTGAATTACTGGACCCGAGTATCAACATTGGGCCGACTTAGTTCATATTGTTGATACTAATTAAATATGTTAAGTAGCCAACTTATGAAGATAATTGATTTGGATATATATATAAATAAATAAGTAAATAAATAAATAAATAAATAAAAATATATATATATACATATATATATATATATACACACACATATATATATATATATATATGTATA
>MU227908.1:1705712-1721815 GCA_018584345.1 Thuja plicata
ACACACACACACACACACACACAAGGTACTTTGTTTATCCAAAAGTAGTGAAGTAGCAATAGAAGAAGTAAGAGTATGGATATGCAAATATGAAGTGGAAGATTGATTAGAAGGATACAATAGTATAAAGGAACAACAGAGACTCATCTATCACATTTAGGTGATCAGTATTATTTCAAAGGATCGTATTCAGCAAATCAGAGTTGCATAGAAGATCATTCACTGGTTCATCCTAACAGGTGTATTAGCAAAATCCTTTAACAGAGTGGACTTAACAGTCCTTATCAAATCTCCTAACAAAGTGAATACTTTATTGTATTGTATAAATACTTTCCCAAGGTGGACTTAACAGTCCTTATTGCTCCTAATAGGGTAGGCCATTAGAAGTTGTCAATTGTAAGCCTTAACTGACCAAATTTATTAATGCAGTACTAAATCTTTTGGGTACCATTCCCAACCCAGTTTTACTTTCTATTTGGAAGGTTTCTGGGTAACCAAATATTGTGTCAAGTGTTATGAATGTTTATTTCTTTTCTATTCCATGTGTGCAATTAGATTATCCAATCTAATAAAAGATAAAAGAGAATAAGTTTTATTGGTTCCCGATTCACTCCCCCTCTCAGTCACCTAGCCTACAATATATTTCTAACAATTGGTATTAGAGCTAATGTTCTCTTATCAGAAGCTTAACAACTTGAGAAAATATTAGAGGCAATGGAGATATACAAACTGGAGAAAGCCATTGAAAATGAAAAGATAGATATACAAGTGGCCATGGATCAAATTAGAAAACTCAAGGAGCAGGTATCTCTTTCCCTGAAAAGAAGAAAAGATTTAGCAATGCAAATGAATGATAAAAGTTACATAGAAGAAAGAATTGAAGATTCATGTAAATAAAGAAGTTATGAAGAAGCTGATGCAGCCATTGTAGACCTACTTGCAAAGAATCTCAATTTACATGAAGAAGTCAAAAAGTTAAAAAGAGAACAACAAATTCATCTGTCAGAATATGTGAAGTCATGGAACAAAAGAACCAAGCAAAAAATAATAGAGAAATGACACAAGAAGATAAAATATTTCTAAGTACAAGATTAGAGGAAAAAGAAAAAGAAATCCATCATTTATCACTTCAGCATGCAGATATGCCAAATCAACTCAATAGTGAAAATCAAGAAGTTATCAATGTGAGGACTGAAAATGAACGACTATAAAATGATCTCAATACTGAAAAGAAAACCAATGAGAGCATGATGAATTCACAAGTAAGCATGGATCAATTGATAGATCAAACCCAATTTAGATATCATGGAAAAACTAGATTAGGTTATACTGAACAAGGTGAATCCTCATAGAAAGGAGCTCATAAGAACAAGAAACCTACATGTAATCATTGTGGTAAGTTAGGGCATACATCAAATAATTATTGGAGCAATGTAAAGTCAAATTTTAATGGTAAATTCTACAGGTGAAACAAACATGGTCATAGGGCAAGTGAATGCACTGAGAAGCCTAAGTTTGAAGGAAAATGCTTCAATTGTAATAAACAATGTCATAAGTCTTCTGAGTGCAAAACTAAGAAATGGAACCCTGTTGAACAATTAGCTGAAGCAATTTTTGGTTAGGATTACAACACATGGAGCAGATGTTGTCATTGTGGTGAATATGGGCATATTGGTGCAAATTGTGCAAAGAATCACCTCAGAAAAAGGAATCCTACTAAGAGATATTATGTGTGTAAACAACTCGGTCATCTAAGAAAGAATTGTATGAATAGAGAAAAAGTGGATACTGGTTTTGAAAAAGGCAAAGCAAAATTTTCAGAAATCATGACTCAGATGAGTCAACAGTGGGTAAGGAAGTCTTCTGAGAATTTAGACCAAAATAATGAAGGATCAAATAGCACCCAAAATAGTGAGTTGGGTGGATCCACCATCTCTAAATAAATATGCAAGGAGACAATTGGAAATGTGCATACAAGCCATCATATATCGGTTCCAGATATGCTAGAAAGTCCAAATCTGCATAGTGATGCACTAGGACACATTATGGTTCTAACCGAGTTAGGATCTCAGTTACATCCAAGTTACTTAGGCTTAACCGAGTTACTTAGGCTTAACCAAGTTAAGTAGGGTTGAAAGGTTTGAAAGATACAAAGATTAGTTTTTTCCGAGCTTTCAAGTAAGTCTGGGAGAACTACCCGAGTTGTGACAACTACCATGTACGAAGAATTTAATGAAAAGTCTATGGTGAAAATTATCATAAATGGTGAAATCAAAGGGCTATTATTTATAGTTACAGAGTTATTAAGAGCTTATAGAAATTTTAGAGTGAATTTGTGTTTGAAATCTTTAGTTGCAGTGAAGTTTCATCAATCCTCTGAGTGATTATGACATCTTCATCCAACAGTAAGGCTAAGAAGGGATCTGAGATGTTAGTAAGGAATGCTATCTGTGAACCACCAAATTTTAAACTTCTTCCAATGATTGCAGAGGAGACAGATTTGATGGGAGCCCATTCTAAATTCCTCTTAAGGTACTATTGATTCATGACATTTGAAGTTTCTATCATTGCAACATTGAACAACTAGGCACATTGGAGCTGAACAAAGCATATGAGACACTTTGTGTGGATGATAATCTAAAGTCAAAACACAAGCACCTTGAAGTCAAGGGTTTAACCCACATTTTGCATATGCCAAAGAAATTTTAGAGAAAGTGGATTAGGTTTTTTTTGAGCCATGTTCATGACATGCATCTCTAGTTGGAGCAACTAGTGAAGATCACTAAGCTGATGGTACACCGAGTGACAAGGTACCCAATGCTTGACAAACCTAAAACTACCAAAACCCTACCTCGAGATGACCTAGCCAAGAAGAATCTTTTCGAGTGGGATGGAAGAGGCATGAAGTTGAATGGAGTCACTAAAATGGAACTGAAGTTCAGATTTCATGTGATTGCACACAAGATATACAGTTCTAGCCGACCAAACAGTGTACCATGTGAGGCTATGGACTTGGCATACAAAGTGGTCAAGAACAAAATGTCGTTCGACCTTTCTGAGTTGCAACTCTTCCAATTGAGAAAAAACATGGAGAGCATCCGGGCATCCAAGACCAATCCGTGTAAGTTTGGTTCACTCTTGGTTTGCATATTATTTTATGTTCAGAAGTTTTTCCCTTCAAAAGGCACAATTATATGGAAAAAGGACAGACCTATAGTCTATCAGATAAATGAATTTATAGCAGAATTGGGAGATAACTTTGAAAGTATCATGGATGCTTGCTTTGAAATTTTTAGAGAGAAAATGAATAATAGATACATAATTCCAAAAAATTTGGTAAAGGACTATAAGGATGATATTTTCTTTCTAGTTGACTATGAAAAAGTATACATTCAAGCAGCCATGCCTAGGGTTGCATGGGTGAAACCTCTTGAATTTGAGGTTAACATTGATGAGACTAGAGACATCATTGAAGCTCTTGTAAATGAACCCATTGACCCTAAAGCACCATAGTTTGGTACTTGTGAAGAAGATAAGGGAAGAATATCATTAGAGATTGAGATTCCCAAAATCTTGAATAGAGGAAGGAAGAGAATTGAGAAGTTTGAAAAGAAATATGGCAAATCATCTGACTCTCCTCCTTTAATAACTGAAAGAAAAGGAGACGACATAAATATAGAAGAAGATGAACCTGAGAAAGAAGAGGAAGAGGTAGAAGCAGAGCCTCCTAAGAAGAAGAGGCTAGCCCCCAAGAAAACACCAAAGATCTCTACCCTTGTCTTCACTACAAGAAAATCCAGAAGATCTAGAAGAAAATTGACAATGCATAAAGAAGATGAAGAAGAAGATACAGTCACATTCAAGAAGCCCCCACCTACCTTTGAGCATAAGATTGAAGAATTGAAAGGAGGTAGTGGTATGGGATCTCTCAAATCATTGAATTATGCTACCAAAACCAAGGATGAAAAGAAGATGATTGAGGATGCATTAGTAGAGAACATGGCGAGATAGAAGTATGATCCATCTAAATTGAAAAGCCATATGATTGAAGACCTTCCCAAGGCAATTACCATTCACTAGCACAATGAAGTTTAGATTGAAAAGGACACCAGGAAACAAAACTTGAAGAAAGTCATGCCTACTATGACTGATAAAGATGTAAAATATGCTATGACTAAGTATGAGAGTAATCACACTCCAAGGTTTAGGACTTTTCAAATTTTGAGAAAGAAAATAGAGGATTTTGTGCAGTCTGCAACAAAGATACAGAAGTCAATTTTTGTTGATAAGGGAGATTATAAGGTAGAGGAACATAGTACAGATCCTCATGTATAGGTCAAAGATGAAGAGTTACTTGAGGTTCAGACAATTGAAGAATCTAATGCTGAACAGGTAGTAGTAGAAGTGATGGCATCCCTACCCCAATCAACTATTCAAAAAATCTTATCTCTGAGAAAAGAAAAAGTCACAAAGTCTACATCTGGACTAGTAGGAACCAAGAAAAATCTTCTACCTACTATTGGGCCAATCTAGACTGAGTCACAAAAGGACAATATGAATGTTTCTACAGTTAGCAATGGTTTTGCAGATGGTGCATTTAAAGATAAAGACTTACCCCAAGTGAATAATGAGGACAAGGATGAGGTTGGAAAAGGTAAGGAAATCATTCCTTCACCTAATCCCAATGTCAAGGGTAAAGAAAAGGAAACAATAACTGATGATGTTGACCTTGAGGAAGCTATTGTGATTCCAAATTGGGATCTTTCCAACCTAACAGCCGAGCAGATGGACATCCTTGGGGAGCTATGGAAGAAAAGAGAAAAACAATAGAAGCTCTAAGCAGAGAAGAAAATAAACAGAGTTCTATAGGACATAAAAGGTATTTTCCTAGATTCACTAGAGATTGAAGTCAATGAGGATGATTCCATAATGGACTAACTTGTTGACATAGTTCACAAGTTTAATCATGATCTTAGTGGACATGAGAAATTACTGTAGAAGGCAGAAAGAAAATTTGAAAATAAGGTTCTAGAGAATGTTGTAGGAAAGATTTCAATATACCAAGTAAAGCTAACAACTATCATTAGCTCTCTAGAAACCACTATGAATAATTTTGTGGCATTATTTATAAAGTTGAGTGACACTTCCAACTCTACCATGGAAATAAAGAACAAGATGACAAAGATTGACACTGATTTGAAGGCAAGTGAAAGCCAGTCGGCACTTGATCCAAGTTCAAGTTCAACACATTTTGTAAAGATCAAGTATTTGACTGATCTGCAGGAACAACTACTAAGGGAATAAGAAAGAACAAGGGAACCCCTAACAAGTATACAGAGCCAACTCCTTCCTCATATGGATGTCATGCATAAACATATTGCTCATGCAAAGACACTCATCCATGATAAAAAATTTTCAATTGCAGAGCTTATGATGGAGTTGTTTGTAGAAATTCAGATTGAGTTGCACATCCTGAAGGTATTGCAAGACAATTGGGACAAGACTTTGTCTCAAATTTTGAAGGTACATTGTGATTTCCTTTCCTATTTTGGAATTACCTTGTAGATATAGTTTTTTGCATTTGTGTCAAAAACAAGGGGGAAAGATAGAAATTATATATATATAGTAGAGTTACAAAAATAGTTTTGAAAAATAAAAAAATAGAGTCAGTTGTACCAGAGTTACAGAGCAGCAGTTAAAACTGAGCAAGTACCCAAGCACATGGTAAGGGGGAGTTTTGACTAAGAAGTTTGATCAGAATCTTTGGTATGATAATTTTTTTTGTCACTAATGCCAAAGGGGGAGATTTTTGACCTTATGGAAAGACATGTTGTCAATTAGTGCCAAAACACTTAGTCATTTATATGATTACTGTGTTGACTGACCCAACAGCTTGAAGTGTTACCTGAGCTAAGAAGTTGCAGTGTCGACCGAGCAGTTAGTTCAAAAATAGTATCACTTGAGTCACCAGTGTTACCTGAGTTACCATCTCCAAGTGATCAATGTGGCCCGAGCACCCAGTGTTAACTGAGTGCTAGAGTTGCCAATTGAATATGTCCTCTGAGTGTTAGTATATCACCCGAGTGAATTACTAGACCCGAATATCAGCATTTGGCCAACTTAGTTCATATTGTTGATACTAATTAAATATGTTAAGTAGATGACTTATGAAGGTAATTGATTTGGATATATATATATATATATATATATATATATATATATATAAGGTACTTTGTTTATCCTGAAGTAGTGAAGTAGCAATAGCAGAAGTAAGAGTATGGATATGCAAATATGAAGTGGCAAATTGATTAGAAGGCTACAAAAATATAAAGGAACAACAAAGACTCATCTATCACATTTAGGTGATTAGTATTATTTCAAAGGATCTTATTTAGCAAATCAGAGTTGCATAGCAGATCATTCATTGGTTCATCCTAATAGGTGTATCAGAAAAATCCTTTAACAGGGTGGCCTTAACAGTCCTTATCAAATCTCCTAAAATAGTGCATACTTTATTTTACTGTATAAATCATTTCACAAGGTGGACTTAACAATCTTTATTTCTCCTAACAGGGTAGGCCATCAGAAATGGTCAATTTTAAGCCTTAACCTGCCAAATTTATTAATGCAGTACTAAATCTTGTGGGTACCATTCCCACCCCATTTTGACTTTCTATTTGGAAGGTTTCTAGGTAACCAAATATTGTGTCAAGTGTTATGGATGTTTATTGCTTTTCTATTCCATGCATGCAATTAGATTAGCCAATCTAATAAAAGATAGAAGAGAATAAGTTTTATTGGTTCCTGATTCACCCCCCTCTTAGTCACCTAGCATACAATATATTTCCAACACTATTAGTATGAGGGAAGAATCAATAATATAATTTATTCCTTTCAGTTTTTTAATTTTTAATCTCTTTATATCTATAATTTTTATCTTTTTTAAAAATATTTTAAAAAAATTCTATGTGATTTATAAAATTTGATGTTTTTTTAAAGGCAAAAGTGGAAAGCCACTGAATAATATACTTATTAATAAAATTTGATGTTTTAGATCATATGATTTCATATATTATTGGAATAAGGGCTGCGTGCAGTTGGATTCCCTGCCATTTGCAATATTTAGTTTCTATTTTTAGTCAATAAGTTTGCAAAATGTTCTTATATGTTCCAATTTTATATTGATATTTTCTTGAGGGCACTGGGTTTTTCAAATTTAGTTCACTCAACCAATAAACTATTTTTTCATTATAGAAGTAAATTGATTTTTTACAAGACTAAACAAGTTTTTTACAAGCACTTTCAAGGATCAAAGAGAGCACTTGTGAGTCTCTATCAGGCTCTACATTGATGATATTGAGGAGGAGTAAGAATGTTGATGTTGAGGAGGAGTAAGAATATTGATAAATATTATGAAAGAGTTCTATTTTGTTCCTCTAAAACTACAAAGGTACACTAAAAAATAAGGTTCAGTTTCTCAGGCTTAAGAAGTGCTTCAACAATCACGAACTAATGGGGAAAAGGATTGCCAATTTATTGTGTATTGGACAAGTGATGGTTCTGATGAAGAATACAAAGGGATACGTAATACAACCAATACCAAAAAGCATCATAAAAGGACTATTTCAGGATGACACTGAACAAAGAGAATGTAGAAAAAAATCATAGTGCTTGATTACAAAATTGATTATAATAGTGCAAAATTTCAAGTAAAACAATATAGTTTATTGAAATGAAAATAATATATGTACAATATTTGAATAGGTCGATTGTGATTTGTATAAACATGACATTTTATATGTCTATCTTTGACTATGAACGGTTATAATTTACAATTTTACTGCCAAAACTAAGTTTTCAAGTGCAAAACATTTCATGTCCATTGTCATAGAATCACTCTTGTGATACAAATATTCATCAAATTTCTTAGAAGTATAAATTATAGAATTTTGAATAGTCCCAATTTTACATTGATATTTTCTTGAGGACACTTGGTATTTCAAATTCAGATCACTTAACCAATAAACTATGATGTCATTACAATAGTAAACTAATTTTGTACAAGACTAAATTTGTTTTTTACAAGCATGTTCAAGGATTAAAGAGGGCATTTGTGAGTCTCCTACCAGGCTCTTTGTTGATGATATCAAGGAGAAGTAAAAATGTTAGTAAAGAGTATGAAAGTGATCAATTTTCTATTGTATCATCATAGGCTTCCTTGATTCCAATCAGTTCACACCTGTTACAATTGAACATAGTCAACTAAGTGCCAAAAGTTTCTCTCTAGACTTTTAGAAGATTCTCATTGGAAAATTTAGAAAACACTCGTGAGTCATAATTTTGATGACTAATTGATATAAGGATGATATTTAATATCAGAATTTGGCAGTATAGAGAGAGTAATTGAAATTGAGAAAGAGTAGGGATTACCTTGAAAAGAACATGTAGTTGAGCAGATTCTTCCCAGAACCAGCAAGTTGTTTTCATATACTTTGCATTTTACACAGAAAAAGTTTGTAGCGAATAAATAAGTTAGATGTAAAACAACATTTTTAAACAAAGTTTTCTAAAATTGTAAAAATTCAAAAGAGTACATATCTACATCTTAAGTTTTTATTTTCTTTTGCAATGGTAAGGATGTTATTGTTCATGGAAATTGTGAATGTTCTACGAATTTCAAATCTCCACAATAGGTACACTGCTGTGGACATGTTTTTTTTGTAGTTTTCAAATGGTATTTTGCAAGTTCTAGAAAATGTTTCTTGAATATTTTAGCATGCATGTTGCAATCAACAATTACATCTCTAGCTTATACTATGCATTCTAGAAAGGGATGGTATGTGAAAGTTGTGGTTGTTGCACATGTGATACATTCAGAAGTGTTGGTGGTTGAGGGCTGTGTCGATGAGGTTTTTTGATGGAATGAGGTGCAGAGGAGTTGGGATGGTGGAAGGTGAGCATTTTTTTGCTTGAATGTGCCATTTACATGTAGTTTAGATCAATATTTAAATAGGGGTTACAAATTTATATCAAACTCTCTCTAATGTAATTATAGTTGTGCTTAGAGAATTCAATGGTTTTGTTGCTTACTCGAATACTAGAGGAAATAAGGTTTTGTAGAGCGGCTTTTGTACACACATCGTTGAGATCATCAATGAATGTGGATGGTGTTGATTTAATTATGTTTGTGCCATTTGGGATAATGCAAACAATGTTCTTAAGAAAGAAAAGTGGTGTCCTTGACGATGCAAGGATTTTATACAATGTTGCATACACATCAACATGGTAACTTGGAATAGTAACCTGCAAAAATAAACATAAACTTAGTCAAAATAGAAAAAGAATTGTATTAGGTGATAAGCATAAAATTTAGTCTGATATTTAGAGAAAATAGCTTACAGAAGTTGTATCAAATATGGTTTCTTCATCCTTGACATGGAATTGATATTCAGTTGGTGCTTAGTTATGTTCTGCCACAAGGACACCCAATGTCCTAATTGTGTAGTTATTTTCTGAGTGGACAAGTTGATAAATGGTTGTGTTAGGCATGAGTTTGTGTTTCTTGAAAACTTTATCAATAATTTGGATGCATGTATATGCAGTAAACCAAAGGCAATAATCAACATTGCCTCTTTGTATTGTGTTTTTTATTTACTATAAATTTATTTAAGTGTACACTTGCACCAAGTAAGAGATGGGGCAAATATGTTTCAATTAATATGTTTGTGATATTGGATTTCATTGTCATTTGGCCATGACTATCTACAAGATCAATATGCACAATTTGTGCTTTTGTTTGGCTTGCAATATTTTTGACATAAGGACCGTAAGTGATGAGGACATCACCTTCATAGGAAAGGGTATAATTTTTTGTATAGATTTTAATTATGCTGGATGTGCAATGCGGTTCCAAATTTAATTTGTAGCCAAGTGAGGTGAGATATTTTCGACTGTGTAGTAATATGAAAGTGAATGGAAATAGTTCAAAAGTATTATATAATGCTTCCCTTTATTGTTCTTTCTTGTAATAAAAGTCATATTCAAATTCTAGGAGGTTTCCTTGTTGAGTGGGGGATGTGTACAGACACTTGGAAAATGTATAACATAATTTAATATTATAATTGAATATAAAATAAAAGACCATGGGAATGTGTTGGTGTGTGGAGAGAGAGGAAATGTGAATAATTGTTGGTTTATGTGGAGTCTGATCAGTCCCCAAGTGGGAGATTGTTATATTGTGGTGACTGATCAGGAAAGTACTATCAAGGAAAGTGTTTTGGGTTCAGGGGTGGAGCCCCTGAGGCAAATTTTTTTGAGGCTTATTTTCAGAAAAAATTTGGGCTGACTTGTTCTAACTCTAAAGCGGCATAAAGATTGTATAAATTGGCTTAGGGTTAAGGTTTTGTATGATTTTGTATGTTTTACAATAGTATTGAGCTGTAAGGGATTTAAGCATTGTGATCAGATTGTAATCACTGGATAATAATAATAGTGGACTTTTTTGTTTGGTGGACATAGCCCAGTGATTGGGTGAACCACGTTAAATCTTTGTGTCTTGTGTTCTCTACTATTTTGTTTTATTAAACATCACCAATTGTGCTAGGCATAAGCGAATGCTACCAAATGCCTTTCTATCTAAAATATCCCAGTCATCTTGAGACATAGGCGTTGCATCTTTCTTGGCCACTCCTCCCAATGGTCACCATAAATCCTTCTGATAGAGATAGTCCTCCATCTACATTTTCCATAACTGAAAGTTTCGTCCATTAAATTTCTCAAACTTCAATCTACCCTCATCTACCATTACTCCCACTCAACCGTGAGACTCCTGATGACATTAAAGTTTTTCCATTAGTACACTTAGTGAAAAACATTGATAAAGGTCATCGGTACAAGCATAACCAGCAGAAAACAACCATAACTAGTAGACAACAAGCATACTTGACAGAACAAAGTGTCATGAGAAAATGCTAAGTGTGGAATTGGCCGACGAACACTAACAAGTGTTGTTCCGACAAAGTAAACATGACATCACTGATGGGTCAATAACATAACACAAAGATCATCACCGATGATACATTTTTGAGAACAAAACTGAAAGAGCAAAAAAGGCATACTCGATGAATAGTTCAAGAAAGGAACACTGACGGAAAAGAAAACCGACAGACTGATAGAGCAGACCGACAATCAAAATCGACAGTCAGTTAGAGAACCCGCAAATAGTTGATCTAATTTTTACACGTCAGATAAAGAATTGTAATTCTATTTATCGAGTTTTAATTTGTTTTAAATCATTACTTGAGGGTCAAGCAAGCATAATGTAAATGTTTTAAAGCATCCTAACGGATCTAAAACATATCTAACTAAAGATCAAGGTCAAGTTGTAAACCTTGGATCTAGAGTTAACTTGCAAAGTGTGAATCAAGAATAGAGCTAAAATCTAGTATAAATAGATGTTCAATCAATTGTGAATAATGGATTTATTATTGTTGATAGCCATGAAGAGCATCTAAGGAGAAAAAGGTAGAATTCATGCAAAGTTCAGAAACAAATTATATCTAGTTATCAAGAACACAGAGGCTACCGACATGCAGAGAAAGGTATTAGTCAATCATGAAAAGATGATTACTCATACATAGGAAGCTTTATTGGATCTGTTATTACCAATTATAGATTGCATACATCATCAGATCAAAGAATTATGTAGTTGCATTCCAACAAGTGTATCACATCTAAAATCCTTTTGTAGAAAGTGGACTTAACAGTTCTTTACAAATCTCTTAACAGAGTGCACACATAATAGTGTTGCTAAAGCTTCAAATGAAGTAGATAGTAATAGGTCTCCACTGTAATAATCCTAATAGGGTAGGTCATCAGAAGTGACCAATTGTAAGCCTTTACCAGCCCCTTCTTATCTGCAGATAGTGAAGTCTTGTAGGTAACAATCCCCACCGCAGTTTTTACTTCCTAACAAGATTTTTCTGCGATATCATATCTTGGGTCATGTGTTATCTATTTTAATGAATGTTCCTTGTATGGTTACATATTAAAGAACTTATATTATGATTGCATATGCATAAATAAAGATGAACAGTTAGATAAGAAAATTTACAAACTGATGACAAAGGGTTAATGGGCTAACCAAGGAAAGTTTTTAGAGGTACTGATTCACCCCTCCCATCTTAGTACATCATTCCAATATAATTCCAACAATTGGTATCAGAGCTAAGTCTCTTTCTTGAAAATCTTAAAGACTTAAGAGAAAAGATCAGAGCAATGGAAAAGTACAGACTAGACAAGACTATTGAGAATGAGCAATTACAGATGCAGATAAACTATGAGCAGTATAAAGAGGCGAGAATCAACTTGAGAAAAATTCTTGATGAAAGAAAGATTATGGCAACTAGGCTGAATGAGAAGGACTACAAAGAATTAGAAATACAAGATTACTTTGATTCAATAGAATCAACATCAAGTAAAGCATCATACCAATTAGATGAAAACATCACACGTCTACATGAGGCCAATCAACATTTGACCGAGCAATTGAGAATGCTGCAAATCGGTCAAGAGACTCAAATGGTGAAAATGTTTGATGTCATGAATGATGCAAGAAAAGCTGAAAATGAAAGAACACTAGCCATTGATGATAGGAGGAAAATAACAGAGAAGGTGCAAGAGAAAGAATCATAAATTCTAAGACTTACTGAGTATCACCATGAGATTACCAATTAGATTATTCTTACGAGTCAAGAGACAAACATACTAAATACATAACTCATTGAAAGAATACAGTCTATTGGTGAGATAAGAGAAGAGAATGAAAAATTGAAGCACGAAATCAAAGTCCAGAATCAATACAATGAATTGATCAAGAAAGCTGAAGATAACAACAAAAGGATGTATGATTTTCTTGATGGATAGAGAAGAGTCAACAACTACACAAGATTAGGGTACAATGATAATGATGAATCTTCTAATCAACCAGATCAAAGGAATGCTTTTACAACCCCAAGATCCAAGAAGCTGTCATGCAATCACTGTGGAAAACTTGGCCACACCTCAAATGTTTACAGAAGAAAAATGAAAGGTATTCCTCGAGCACAATCTACTTTCATTGGTAATTGTTATAAATGTCAAAAGAAAGGACACAAGGCACATGAATGCATATCCAAAGTGACAAATCCAAAAAGGAAAACCTACATGGACAAGTACTGTCCTACCTAGAAGATGAATGGGCACACACATGAGGAGTGCTGGAAAAAGAACAACAAGTCTTGGACACCAAAAGAAACTGATAATAGCTACAAACCGACTAGAGTAGGTAACTTATATGTTTGGGACTATACCACATGGGTAAACTACATAGCATGTGGAAGGTATGGTCATATTGCTGCCAATTGTAGGAGAAAGTGGACTAGAAGGTCAAGAGGTTGGACCAATCTAGGTATGGCATGTTTGCATTGTCATAAGGTTGGACATGCGATAAAAGATTGAAAATACCTACTGACAGATACAGTACTCATCCATATGGAAATACCATTGATGACATCAAGAGAATGAGAAACAAGATGTGGGTAAAAGCCACAAACACTGAAGGTGCTGGAACAAGCAATACGAATGATGACACTCTATCCAACGGATCTGGTGGCATCACTACATCCAACTAAAATGCACAAGTATGGAACTGCATTGTAAAAAGTTATATTATGCGTCGGTTCCATTACACACAGTTCATATTGTAACATTAGCATGAATAAAAGATGCACTATATTGTTATTTGTTAAGCTGTTGAAAAACAATATCATTGGTTATTAGGTACAAATTTGCATCGGTGAACATAGACAGAAAAGTTAGCACTACTTACCAGAATGTATCAGTCATTACACATATGCCAAGTTGCTAAGTGTAAACTGACAAACATCAGTGAATCTTGAACCAACAAAATCTATCTTCGCCACCTTACCGACCATCATTGGTGAAGTCACCAAAGCTGCTAGCATCACCAAAGCTGCTAGCAACCCTGATGCTTTGCACAAACACCAAAGATGTTATGAATGCCTCTACCGATGAACTCAGTCTTTGTATACCGATGAGTGGGTGAGCATTAATTACAACTTGGGGCACAAAGGTTATAAAATCCCGACGGGTGAACTCATTTTTGCACCCACAATTTTTGAGCAGAGTAGAGCGATTTCAAAGAAAATTGAAGAGCGACCTCAGTAAAAACTTAACACTTCTCAGAGGATTCACATGCAATCATAGAGATTCAATAAGTAACCACATTCACCGATCGCACTATTTGTTTTATGAAAAACCCTAAATTTCTGCAATGCGATGACATCGACTTCTAGAGTTGAAAAGATTAAGGAAGATAAGAAGAAAATGTTCAAACTTGTCAGCAGAGGCTCTTGTGCTGAACCCAAATACAAGCTGCACCCATAAATAGCATCACAACCTGACGATTCTGGAGCATTCTCTAGAATCCCACCTAGGATTTTGCTGGTGGAAGACGTAAGGTCCTATATACACTGCAAAATCTTAGAAATAGGAGATCTAGACATAGATAATGCCTACAAGGCACTATGTGATGAAGCTAGAAACCTCAAAGATGAGCACAAGCATCTGGAAGTGAAAGGACTCACGAATGCATTGCATTTTCCCAAAGTTTTCAAAATAGAATGGATAAAGATTGTTCTCAGTAGAATGAACAAAAAGAATCTATGGATTAATAAGCCAAAACCAATAACAAAGGATGTTATTCATGCAGTTAATGGTTATCCTACAACTGATAAACCACAAGCTCACAAGCACCCATCCCTGGTAGAAGTGGAAAAACTGACTGGTGCTAATCAGACAAAAGAGAACTCAAGGTCAACACTATCACTGAGGTAGAACTGAATTTTGGTGCATGTGTAATAGGATATAAAATTTTCTAGGCAAGCAGAATGAATAGCATATCAAGCACTGCTATGAGCACAACATACAAGATCATCAAACAAGGAATGAAGATGGATCTTGCAGAGATCCTGTTACATCAACTGGAGGAGAACATGTGCACTATAATATCTTCAAGGACAAACAATTGTAAGTTTGGTTCCCTCATAACGTGCATATTCTTTTACTTTGAAGAATAATTTCCTTCAATAGGAAAAGTTGTATGGGACACAAGCAGACCTATAACCATTCAGATAGGTGAATTCATAGAATCACTAGGAATAGATTTTGATAATGTAATGCATGAGTATTTCAAAACCATTAAGGAAATGTTGCAAACTAGAACAAGGATTCCTAAAAATTTGATAGAGGAACACAAAGAGAATATATGTTTCATGGTAGATACTAATTTCATGTATATCCAAGTAGTAGTACCTAGGAAGTCATGGCTTTCAAAGTTAGAATATGAAATCAAAATAGGACAAGCCAATGAGTACATTGAGGCACTACTAAATGAACCAGTGGACAACGCCAAACAAAAGATTAGGCACCTATGAAGAGGCCAAACAAAAGATTAAAACAAATCTTGTTATCAAGAAAGCTGTAAAATAGTCAAACAGAATGGTGAAGAAACTGGAAAAGAAATTGAATGTATCTTCTGAAGGTGAAGAGGAACAAGAGGGTAAGGAGGAAATCACCGGGGACCATTTACCCATCGGTGACACAGTAGAGGAAAATGAATTAGAGGAAGAACAGTTTGATTCACCACCTCCTCCTCCACCTAAGAAGTCAAGAACAAGGAGTTAGACAGCAAATGATGCAACTCCTTCTCCCATGGAAAAGGGAAAGGTGTATAAGAGGAAACCTAACACATCAAAGGGAAAACAACCAGTTGGGAAACCTACCAAAAGGAGGAAATTTGTTCAGACAAATGAGGATATAGAAGACTTAGCTATGGATGAAGCTGCTGTAGAAATACAAAAGGAAAAGAAACCTTTGGTTCCAACAACAATTGAGAAAATATGCAAGAGAATCTCAGAATCCCAATCTATTTCTGATCCTAACATAAGGAAATGGTTAAAATTCAGTACAGAGGATCAAAATAAGATTGAAGAAGCAATAATTGTTAAAATGTGCAAACATCACTATGTTCCACTAGAATTCTC
>MU227908.1:1752751-1815269 GCA_018584345.1 Thuja plicata
CCAGAGCTCTAATACCAATTGTTAGAAACACTAAGAGGGGGGGGGGGGGTGAATCCGTTTTTATCTTATTAATTATATTTCAGCCAATTAAACATATATCAAATGTGCATCCAAAGAAACATAACACAAGAACACATAACACATGATACGATTATAGAGAACCTTGGTCAGAGGAAAACTCCGGTGGGGATTAGTACCCAAAAAATATTGTATTAGGTATAATGAACCTGTTAAAGTTCCTTTGTCCTGTTAGAAGTAGTCTTTACAAATTGAGTACAATGACTTGGTTAAGGGTTTGACCCTGTTAAGAGTCTTTTATAATAACCCTATTAGGGGTGGTGGACGCACTGTCCAAGGACTCACTGTCCAATAATTTGAAGGCTACAACCCTCTGAATGTTGATATGCACTATATCAAAAATGAACTGCTGTAGTGACACTGTTGTCTGATCAATTCCATGTATGCGTGGATGCTCTTACTTCTTCAAAGAGCTATATCATCTTCTGAATTCATTATACTGTCCCTCTGTAACTTCTTACACAATAATTGACTTCTCTTACTTTCTATAACATAACAATACATTACATACTTATATCTTTACAAATGAATAGGCGTGACCCAAAACATAACACTTAGTCGGCCTCTTAACAAAATATACAATGCTTCCGAACAAGTCACCTTAAGTGTGTTTACAACAACATTAATTACATCATAACAAACTTATAACTAAAGGAGCATAGCCTTAGCATCAAAAAATAATACACGCTGATCAAAATAGTAGTCGGCTTTTGTGCTCTATATTCTAGACTGTTTCCTGGACTGCAGTGTACTAATTTGTCTGTAACTTTTCCATACTGATGTTTCATACTCTATGCATTTGGATATAGCATGTATATACACCATAGAGTATATATCTAAGCACGCATTTTCTAGTGTGATCTCTAACACACATGCTGATGTGCTGATCACTGTATCTATCTAACTGCTCTGTATTCCGTACTTAGTCATTTTATCTATTAAGTTATCTTTGACAGAAAATTAGTATGACTTTGTTTCCATGAATGACAACACAAAATAAGCCATGCTTCCTTAGGAAGTCAAATTTCCAACAAGAAATATATCTGATCAATCTGTAGAAACAAGGTCCTGGTTGTACCTGCATAATTCATAACATTATCAGTAGTAGCCATGTCATTTGAATTGTAAAATCTAGATGGAAGGGATGAATCATATGCTAGCATTTCCTGATGCCTTAGTAGGTATCACTTGCTATAAGATATTAAAATAAAATTTAAAAAGAAGATAAAAACAATGAAAAATACTAACCATAAAAGTTAAAATAAGTACAACCAAGCCATTTTTCAATTGGTGAAACAAAATAATGTGCTAGAAATTTGGACAGCGTGCAAAAGATGGCACCAATGTTTTGAATAAAAATGAGAGCAAACCTGCAAGTTTATAAAAGAAAAAATAAACAAATAATTGATGTATAAAAGTTGTGCATTTTACCAACATCAACAATAAAAGGTATCCAAAGTTATATATAGGAATGTGTCACAATCATATTAGTCAATTAGACCATGGTTACTTGAGAAATGAATCAAATTGTTTATGTGATTTCACCAAGCATCCACATTTTCATACATTTTTATCAGAACAAAAATATATTTCTTAATTCTTTGATGGAAATGTCTACATCTCATTGAGATATTATGACAAATAGTTTATGAGCTCAATACTCTATGTGTGTGTTCTTATCATGACAAACTAAAAAAGGTCTTATTATTCTTTTATGGATATACATAACATTGATAGCTTATGTCTCATAATACATTATGACAAACAACTTCCAAGCTATATATATGATTCATCAGGTAAAAATGCTCTCTCTCTCTCTCTCTCTCTCTCTCTCTGTATTTATTCAATATTGTAACATAAAATATCATTCTTATTATGTTTTTCATATATCGATAACATAAACATCTCTATTAAGAAGAAAGACACTGATATTGAAGATCTCAGGATCTCTATGCGCAACATGGAGCTTCTCGCTGAGAAGGCTAAAGAAATGATGGAAACAAGCTAGCTACTATATTTTGTGCTCCCCGTTTGCTGTCTTTTCTAGAGCTGTCTCTTTTTATTTTTGTTTTGTGTGGCCTCAGGCCCTAGCTTCATCTTTGTTTTGTCTTTTGGTTGTGAGCTGACTAGTTATGCATATCTTCTGATCTTTTGTACAAGGTTTCAAGACCTTTCAAATCCTTCTTTTACTTAATCAAAACATAAACATCTTATGTCTCAAAATAAATTGTGACAAATAGTTTCCAAGCCATATATATTAGCAATTCATTAGATAAAAGAGTTCCATAGGTTCACTGGCTCTACTAAAGCACTTGGGAGGTAGCCACTCTATAAGAATGATATGAGTTTCTCTTACACCCAAGATCCATGAAGGCAAGGGGAGAGGATACACTCATATGATTCTTAGGGTTTTACAATCTAGAAAACACATTTAAACACATGAAAGCAAAAGGTTCATTTCAAGCACCAAAGTGAAGTATTTTCTAACTACAAAAAGCAAGCATAAGAGTTTGGGAAAATACAAGGTCTTCTACAAAATGTCCTACATTGAAACTACTAGTAGTTTTTAGGATTCAATCTTCATCCCACGGTTGCCATCACGCTGCACAAAATCATCAGTAACACCAAAATCCAATATTTTAAGTGCATAAATAAGTATAGGAATGTAGAAACCCAAAAATAACATTGAAAAACATGACTTTTACCACCTGCACAAGAACAATGAACACCTACGCAACATCAGGGAAACCACCTACGCAGGAACAGGCTCCCACCTGCACAACTTCTGACCACCAAAAAATTCACGTCGGTTTCACCAAATGTAAGACCAGAAAAGGGGTTAAAAAACATATCTAGGTAACCACAAACCCTAAACAATATGCTACCCTAACTAATCTAACATTAAAACCATTTGAAACAAGAGTTGAAATATATGCAAGATAACACAAACAAAATCCCTTCAAATGTAGTTCTAATGGTCTCCTTTCTTCTCCATAGAGGTTGATATGTTTCTCTTTGACAAACACAATTGCACAAAGAACTTGAAAGCTTGGATTGATAATGAGAATTACTAGGAGATAGTGGTTCTTGAGGTTCTCAAGAATCTTGTGGTTAACCTTGAATGAGAGGAATGCATCCCATTTTATAGAAAATGAGAGACATTTAGGTGAGATTGCAGAAAAATCCTTGCATAAATGCAGATTTTGGTTGGTGAGATGCTTGGAAGCATGAAATGGGGGAGAGATATTGAGGAGATATTGGAGGATATTGAGGAAGCACCTTAATAGGGACGTGAATCCTCAATTAAGGGATATGGAAATTATGTGAGATTAGGAGGATATTAATTCAATTATTAAATCAATATTCCTCACAAATCCAAATTAGATTTATGAAATTATAAAATCTCATAAATTGAAATGAGCTAATTAATTAATAAAATTTAATTAATTATTGGAGACTTATGGAAAGGGGAATAAATTAAGTTTATTTATTTATTCAATTAGGACTTAGGATAAACTATGGGTTATTCATCCAAAGTGGGAAATTAATGGATTATAGGTTGAATTGAAGGTATTGTTGTTGAATTGAAAGGGGTTTGATAATGTTGATAATGATTAGGGTTAATTTTGAGGGTTCTGGAATAGTTTAGGAAATCATGAGGCATCGATGAAATTTTGATAATGCACCTGCGTAATGATGATTGGAAATTATTGAAAAGCACCAATGAACATTGATAGCATCATAAGATTGAAATGGGGAAACATTGATGATCTTTGACAATGTTCCCGAAATGATAATCATAGATAGTAATGACAGTAATGAAAAACACTATTGAATTAATATTTATAGATTGACAGCGATAACACCTATGATCTTTGACAATGTTATGCAATGGTTGATTGAAAGGATACAAAGCATTGATGATCTTGGAAAATGCTCCTGAAATGATGATAAGATTGATCAAATTGAAATTAGGGTTTGATTGATTGGTTTGAAATTGGGTTGATTAGGCATCAGTGATCTTGGACAATTCCCCAGACTAGTTAGAATAGATCTAGACAATTCTGCAAGTGATTAGGAATAGAATAGGATAGATTTGAACTAATTTAGGAAGGTTTTGAATGGTTTAGGATCAAATAGGATTGGTTTAGGAAGGTTTGGGATGGTTTAGGATCGAAGAGGATCGGTTTAGGATCGAAGAGGATCGGTTTAGGATCGAAGAGGATTAGTTTAGGAAGGTTTGGAAATGATTTAGAAAATGATTGATTTGATAGCAAAAGTAGAATTGTTAGTAAATAATTGAATAATTTTGTAATATTCAATCATTGATGAAAGACACAATGCCGCCATATAATGAAGATCATATGTGCAACATAGAGGAATAATTAGGTCACAAAATAACATTTTTAGGTGTCTACATTTTGCCCCTCTTTGATACAATGTGATTATGAGTGTTGTGTCAAAGAATTCTGAAGAAAATAGCATTAAAACATGCCCCAGTGATAATGGGATACATAGGTGCCCCCTTGAGAAATTGTCCAAAAAATGTAAATGATAGGTCGATTTCTCAACAATGCCAAGATAGATCCACAACAAGGATCAGATCAAAAATCAGAGGTCAAACGCAAAACATATGAGGTTCAAAGTGTCAAAAGCATTGCGACCAATACAAAATGCAAGGGTTGCACGTCCATCTAGGCAACCAAGAGGCTATAAAAGGGCTTGGAAGGGGTTTTGGAGTTCATTTTCACTCTCTCATTCAGAAGTATTGAGCTCTGGAGAAAGGAAGATGGATCGAGTGCTAGCAGAGATTCAGTGCTAGGAATGAGTTCATAGCTTTTGACGACCGACTGATGTAGGACCCAAGGTGAGTACATCTGGTCCTCTTATTGGTTTCTTGCTTTGCATGCATTTTTAGATGGTTTTGGGGGTCAAAATGGGGTCAAACAGGGCTTGCAGGGGCTCACACGTGCCACCTGCATAGGTCACATGCCCACCTACATAGGAAATGTAGGTGGGATGACCACTTGCATAGCTAGTGTAGGTGGGAGGCCATTCTGTGCAGGTGGTAAGATAACCTACGTAGGTGGTCAGAAGGGCCATAAAACGGGGTCAAGGGTTCCTAAACGACCCTAAACTTCCCTAAACTTTTCAAAACCCTAGGACAAGGTCAAAATTAGGTCAAACTAGGTCAAAATAGGTCCTAGGTTGGTCAAAAAGAAACACAAAGTATAGAAAGTTGACCAAAGTTGCATGGTGATCGCAGGAGGAGATGCCAATTCCACAGACATGAGAGAGTAGACCGACGTGTTTGGACATATGTCACAGGTTGAGCAGACATGAGAGGTAGATTATTGCCTCTCTAGGATTGTACTA
This sequence comes from Thuja plicata, assembly GCA_018584345.1. Taxonomy (NCBI): domain Eukaryota; kingdom Viridiplantae; phylum Streptophyta; class Pinopsida; order Cupressales; family Cupressaceae; genus Thuja; species Thuja plicata. The sequence goes on from MU227908.1 coordinate 1,758,206, forward strand.
TATTATGTAAATGCCCAAGATTAGGGCTAACTGAGGGTTAATCACAACATTAGCCGAGCAATGACACTCGAAGACCAGTTCCTTCCACCTACTGACAGGGGAGGCGACAGTGACACTGGAGGATGTATGGTGCATCCTCAAGATTCTGATACATGGCAACCTAGCCAAGCATGATCCTACTATAGGGAGGTCAACATTGAACTGACTGTTTGAGAGTGATGATGAGGATCTGGACATTTATGATTATGAGATCAGATGGGAGACAGTGGCTAGGCAACATGATAGGCTAATTGCTGTTATTTGTGGAGTTATTGCATATCTCTTAGTACCAAATAGATGAGGCCATGGATTCCCTATTGGCTGGGGGACGGTGCTAGAGAAGATGATCATGGAGGGAACAATGTTTGCATGGGCACCATGCATGCTTGCGATGACTTACTATCAACTCCACTAGTTGGCTTACCAAGGAGGACTATCGATCAGCAGTGGGATCACATTGCTGCAGGTGTGGGCCTACAAGCACATAGTTGTGTTCTGGCCTATTGCTAAGAGAGTGGTTTTACTAGATTTTCCATATGTTTATTCCTATCAAGGGGTGCTTTCATAGGGCCTACTAGGATACATATTGAATTTCTGTCATGAGATAGATGTGCTGAGAGATTTTACATGGCATCCATACAGAGATTGCCCCAGATGGAATGATGATGTAGATCACTTGCCTTACTGTAGACAAGAGAGATACCTCATCAGGAGGTTTTTTATGGGTCATACAATGATTGAGATGCAGCTCCCAGAGTGAGTCAGGTGATAGTTTGGAGAAATACAGGGAGTACCAATAGGTATGATGCTGTTTGCCAAATCAAGGTCCGAGGCCAGGACATGGGGTGTAGTACTTAGGCCTTAGGTGGCCTATGTAGAGTTTGCATATTTATAGCCTAGACCATGGGGAGAAGATGTAGATGTGGTATACATAGGGACCATAAATGAGTATGATAGGTGGTTTTCTCAGCACAAGCTGATTCCTTTGACAGATCTAGATGTGGTGATACTGAGAGTGCAAGTGCCCAGAGATGAGAGCACCAAGGAGGAGGATGAGGAGGAGGATTCAGATGAGGAGGATGATGATGATGAGGATGACGATGATGATGAGGATGAGGATGGTGATGAGGATAGAGATCTTAGTGATATGTCGATGCAGATAGATGAGGACAGGGATGAGCCACCATAGGGTCCTGATGATAGGTTGGAGGAGCAGAGACAGTGCATCACAGAGCTTACAAGCCAGATAGATAGATTGACACCAGAGAGAGATACAGATAGAGCTGCATGGGCTATAGAGAAATTAGTGCTCACAACATATATGGACAGGTTGATAGATGAGTTTTTCTTTTAAAACTAGATTTAGTCATCTTTCCCAACTAACATTGTTTACACATTACATTCTCAGGTTTCTTTAACTTAGGTGGCCCTCTAACCTTTTTCAATTTACTTATGCTTACCAAGTTATCAAAGTTAACATGAAATAGCCTTTTATGCCATAACCAAACATCATTATATTGTGAAAACAAGCATGTCTCTTCAGCTAAATCTAGATAAAATAAGTTACCTTTTGTTTTCTCACCACCTCCAACTAGTTCTCTGTTGGTATCATAGATCTTTGCTTTCCTGTGATGGAATTCAACTCTGTAACCAGAAGTGTTTAGCTGTGAAACACTCAACAAGTTATACTTAAGATGATCAACCTAGTATACATCATCACATCTAATCTTATTAGTCAATTGAACTGATCCTTTCCCTTTGACTCTACAAGGTGTATCATTACCAAATTTAACATATCCACCTTTGCATTGATCTAATGTTTCAAATTTGTCCTTATCACCAATCATGCGATGTGAACAACCACTATCAATAATCCAATGATCACCTTTACTCATATAAGAAATTAGTGCAGTTTTCTCATCATCATAAGAATCATCTTTCATTGCAACATACACTACTTCTATATCATTTTCATCAGATTTGTCAGATTCACTTTCAGAAGCTTCTTCAGCTATATAGCAGGATTTCTTACCTTTGTATTTGTAGTCCTTGTACTTTCTGTAGTCTTGGTCATCCTTTCTGTCCTTATACTTGTTGTCCCTTCTTTCATCCTTCTCATTCTTTTCAGGGCATCTAGCAGCAATATAACCAACTTTGTTACAAGAAAAACAAATAATAGGAAGCTTACCTTTGAATTTTCCTTTTCCTCTTGCTATTCTTCTTTCCATAAGTGCCTCAAGCTCTTCTAGATCATCATTTGAGGTGTCACTATCACTGTCGACACATTTCTTTCCTTTCGTAGATTCGTTGATGACCATCTGTGACTTGAATGCAGATTCAATAGCTTGTGGAGTATAGTTGTCAAAATTTGACATCTCAAATGCAGTAAGTCTGCCTACCAGACTTTCCAGAGTTAAATTTTTATTAGGAGTACATCTCAGTTCTTGAATTGCATATACTCTAATAGCATAAATAGGAAGAAGTTTTCTCAGTACCTTTCACATGATAGCATCTTCATCAATGACTCCCTTAGCTCCTCTAATAGAATTTACAACTTCCTTTATCCTATCATAGTATTGCACTATGTTTTCTCATTCTTTCATTTTCAAATCATCAAACTTACCTCTCAATCTTTTAGATTTGGCTCTTAGTACATTCATATCACCTCCATAGATGGTTGTAAGGGCATCCCACATCTGCTTTGTGCTTGTACAATCTTTGATGTCCTCAAATTCATGATAGTTCAGAGATGATGCAAGTTCCAACATTGCTTGATTATGTTCATGCTTCTCTCTTAGTTGTACAACATTTAGAACTCCAGTAGGGGCTACATATTCTATTTCAATATGTTGTTTAGTAGGATCACCAATACTAGCCAGATGAAGTTTCATCATACTTTTCCATGCAGGAAAGTTTTCCTTGTTGATCTTTGGTCCATCCCTTTTATACATCTTGATCTTTATCTCAAAGAATCTTCAAACTTCTCAAGAGAACACAACTCTGATACCAATTGTTAATATGAATTCAGAATAACTTAGAGGGGGGGGGGGGTGAATCAGTTATCCTCAAGTCTAGATGTACCCATATGAAACTTTAAATCAACTTCAACAACTTAGATATGCTCAACAGTAATAAACAATAAAAGTGTGTAGTTTTAAGTTGTACTAATGAAATAAGCTTACAGAAACTTAACAGTAAAACACAACAATAACATTCACACATTTTGACACCATGATTTAACATGGAAAACTAATATGGGAGAAACCACCAGTAACATGCTCCCAAAATTTTACTCTTCTGAAGTAATTCCCTATGAGGAGCCAACCCTATTAAAGGTTACAAAACACACTGTCAAATGTGACCTGATTAAAGGATTTAATCACCCTATTAGGAGTGGCCTTGTTAGAGGACTTAGAACATTCCAATATAAATGTCACCTTGTTCAAAGGATTTATACAATGACTATTAATTCAACCTGGTTAAAGGATTTGAACTGTTACAATGGCTAAAAAGTAATCAGCAGGTGTGATCTGATTCATACAACTTACTTTGCAAATCCAGATCTAGTTTCGGCTCTAATGCTAATTCATTGAGCGGCCTTAATTCTCATCTCAAACTTCAGATCTTCTTGGAAATCTGTCAAGCAATCTCTCTCTGCTTCTCTATTTAGCCTTCTCTACTTAGGTCTTGCCAATCAGTCAATTAACCATGCAACACTTTGCATTCCACTTTGATACTTTAACAATAACCACAGTAGGTTATATTATACCTCTACATCTAGGTCAGATAAATCTTTTGCCACTTAACCAAGATCATAGATCTTAGGTTAGGTTAGATCCAATGGATCTTTCCATCTTTACATTTAATTTACTTCTCCAATACATTCATTAATTAACCATTGAATCCATGCGCTAATAATGGTTTCCTGTGCATTAAATGAATATGGACCAATATTTATTAATAATGCATATCCTAGTAAAATCAATTATGTCGGCCATAGATCTCAAATCTCATCAATAAAAAAAATATTGATGCTCAGAATTTTACTGTCTCCCTTGGCATTTCATTGGTGCTCGGCATCATCTTTGCTTTGCTCAACATCACCTTTCGCTTTGCTCGAGATCGAATTTGCTTTGCTCGGCATTGACCTTCCAGTGAACTGCCAATGCTAGATAAATAATCTATCACTTTTCCAAAGTGCCAAATGATCAAGTACCCTGGTTTATACTCATAACTCAACCATTTCCTTGGTCTTCTTGTTATCCCATTCTTTTCAAATCTTCATCAATCAATGGATAAGGTACTCAAACATACATCGATAGTCTCACCAGTTAAGGTTTGACATCAATGACAAAATAACAATTGTCTACATTGTAGCAATCTTTCCAACAGTATGCAAGATGCACTTGTTTTTGATGTACCAGAGTACTAGACCAAGGTGACTATGAGGACTGACTGAAGAATTGTTAGCAGAAAGCAAAAATTAGATGGAGAAGTGTTAGTAGAAAGAAGTTGGCTTTCAAAGTGCAATTTTGTGTTAAGAGCTTATTTTGATATTGAAAAAGTGGATACGGGGCATTGTGGCACAAAAGACAGAGCGTAAAAGTCATCCTTTTTGTGTGAACAAATACAATGTAGATAGAGGATGATCTTCTCTGTCCCGAAATCATGTAGCAGACATGCCCCAGAATTTCATGAGATCATCAAATAAGCAGAAAAAGGCAAAGTGAAAGTGACTAGTCATGAACCATCCCGACTACTCTAATAAGTTCAGATAATATCATCGAGTAGCATAGGAACATGAGAAAAAAAGAAAATAAAAAATACTCATGAAAACAATGTGAGCCAACAACTATTCTGATATTTTTTTACTTGCATTAAATGTTCGTTGATTGATAGCTTAGATTGCAGATTGATTGATTTGATATCTGATTGATAGCTTGGATTGATTGATAGATAACAAAGGTCAAAATATTAAATAGGTCCAATCAGATTGAATGTTGAGTCATAGTGATTCAGATCGCATATGATTTCGTTAAGCACAGATTTATGATTCTGCCATTGATGTCGGCAAACATGATGTTCAATTCACAAAAAGAAGACAAGTAGGTACAAATTTATTATACATTTTTGAAGAGATTTTGTAGTTTTTTAGGATTTTTGAGATATTTTGATTTTTTTGGTCTTTTTTCAGAATCGTATTTGAATTTTTAGCAATTTTTTTTTTCAGGACATTATATGATTTTTAGGACATTATTTGAATTTTTTTGGATTTTTTTGCTTATTTGAATTTTTTAGGATTTTTTCATGTCATTTAAGATATTTACAATGTGTTATCTCCAGAATCAGATAGTCAAGGAATATCATGGGTAAACCACGTTCAAGGTCTTGCCCCCAGTTCAAATTCAAATTCAAAGACGCTCAGTGCTAGGAATCTTCCCCCAAACAACAAAGAGGCTATGTACAGAGGCCAAAAGGACAGAAAGACTGGGTATACCAAGGGGAAGACAAAGAAGATCAACCAGTTAAAGGCCATAAAGGGGCACTAGGGTCAATATAAACTGAAAGATGTGATCAGGAAAGGACATCAGGATACCAGGTGGAACCATGATAGACAATGGAGCAACAACTTACTACGTGTGGTGCTTGTTTGCTAGATTTTTAACACGGTACTTGCCCAAAGCACCTATTTGCCAGGTTTTCACTATTGGATGGGATTTTTCTCTTGACTTATATTTTTGCATGCCAAGATACCTTTTTTCCAATTTTTCATTGAGGCAACCATTTTTTGCTTTTTTTTTTATTTTTTTGCTTTTTTTCTCCTTTTTTGATATATTTTTTTCAAATTTTTTTGTAATTTTTTATACTGTTTTCAGAAATGTTTTGCAATTTTTTTTTTACTTTTTTTAGAAATAATGCATAATACTTATGGAGGTACATGTTGTTCAGTGCCTCTGGCAATGGTTCTCCCTCTGGTGTTGCAAGCTGATACACTCCAGACCCATATGATGCTGTGACTATGTATGAGCCGTCCCAAATTGGTTCAAATTTTCCAATCTTCTCTCTATGTGGCTGGGTTTTGTAATTCATCTTTAGAACCAAGTCTCCGATCTCAAAATCGAGAGCTCAAACCTTCTTGTTGTAACTCTATTTTAGATAGTTCTGATAGGCTTGCAGGTGTACCAAGGTAGTTTGTTGCTGCTCATCAAGCATCTCGAGCTCATGCAATCTAGAAACTCTATACTGTTTGTTAGTGAACAGTTTTTCCCAAAATTTTAACTTTGAATAGGGAAAATCCTGATAAAATAATTGATTGAATTCCTAACAAAGATAAGGAATTCTCTGCTTTATATTACTTTACGTTATGTAAGGTGTGGCTAACCTTTTCTGAAAAGATAATCATTAAATCCTCTTCTGAGGGAAAATCTTCCCAATGAGTATTTTACTGAAAATATTGAAAATCTTGAATCAATAAACTCATGAATATGAAAAGAATGCATATACTAAAAAACCACTCAATTTTAATAACCAAAATCATCCACATGATTGAATATTAAATTTGAGAAATAAATGAGCAATTTTACTTCCTCTCTCATAACCTTTAAACTCCAAAACAACAAGTTTCCAATGTGCAACAAATAAAAGCTAAACTTTCACAAGTAATTTATATCCACAAGAACATGAATCACTGCAGAGTAAACAATAGTATCTACTCCAGAAAGTCCAACATATAAAACTATAGAATTTTATATTACTTTTCCACAACTTCAGAAAAATATATTCAAATTTTAAAGAATAGAATACTTAAACAAAAGTAGTTCTGGTTTAGTATCTATGGAGAGACGAACCCTTTTAGATTTCAGCTATTACATATTTATACTTCTCAGGGTTGGATAACTATATCCAAAATTACCGCGCCAGGAGTAAGTAGTTTTTCGGTTAACATAACTGTGTTAACTGATTGCAATAAAGGAAATAAAAGAGAGAAAACAAAAGATGCCACTATATAACTAGCGGGCTCCATGTGTCACAAGGTGTTGTCCACGCCAGCTGAAATTCTTCTGGCTTTCCAGGTTTCATATGCAGCAGTAAATGCAAAGATAATAGATTGATGAGGCAAGCCAATATAGGCGATCCTCTATTTTTAGACCTCCTTCTCTTTCTTTAGCTCTGTTATCTTTTCCTTGTGCATTTCCAAGTGTTTCTAGTTAATTATTAGCATAGCTTCAGTATGCACAACATTTGAAAAATCCTACCTTGCAGGTGTCTTCCTTTCCTGAATTTATAGAAACTTTTTCTGTATCTCCTTAATCACATCTTCCATAGGGGGCACGAAGTCACTGTCTTCACCTATGCAATGTTTGCAGAACCATTTTAGATCTCCCTAAATTATTTCATCTATGAGATTGAGACTAGATAGGATCTCTTTGATTTTTGCTACTCCTTTTATGAGCACCTCATTTCGCCACTCGATGCAATCTTTAATTACATAGATGGTTTTGTCATCCAAACCAGCCACAGGGCATTTGGAGAGGAACCTCTACTACCCAAATTCTTGTATTTCCTCAATCCATAATACTTCCTTTACCCAATTATTTCTTTATTTTTCATACCCTTCTATGTTTTCCTCGACCTTCTTGATAATGGCAGTGGACTCTTTCAGAACTATGTTTAAAAGGTTTACCTATTTCACCATTTCATCCAGGACATATTGCAACCATTCCTCCAACATCTTCGTGACAGCTTTGCACTTCTACAGGTTGTCGAGAAATTGTTGATTGGCCAAAGACGTGATATCAAAAATTGTGAACATTTCATTTAAAGGCTTAGGTTCTGGATGAAGGATGGCATTGATGTACTGAGCCATGCTTTTCATTTCCTCTTTCATGTCTTTCTTATCTTGGGCGTCCTTCCACACTCTATCTGTGATCTTTTTGTTGGATGCTTCAAAGATTTTCATGTCTACATTTTGGCTTCCTTTCCTGAGATCTATTTTAGACACCTGGTAGTCTTGAGGAGCAAGATATTCATGAAGGCTATCTTGAGGGGGCTTAGTAATTTATGTTGACCAATGACCAGTGCTTTTGTTAAAGTTAATTCTAGACTTTGTTATGGCCTTCTTCGCTTTTGAGGACTTTCCTAAACACTTGCTTACTAAATTGTCCATAGGCATTGAAAGCGGTACCATACTTCTTTTCCTTTCAATAGAGGTCTCTAGCCATTTAGGCATGGTAGGCTCTTTACCAGGTGTGGGGGAAGTATTGGTTAAAGCAAGGGTGCACATTTGTGTATTTCCACCTTCAGCCACTCTTTGAGGATCTACCATAGTAAGATTGGGAGTTTGATCTATTGTTGTTTTGGCCTTAGAGGGATCCAGATCAATAGTTACTTTACCCTTTCCTTTATCTTGTGCTGCCCTTCTGCCTTTAGTATTTGAATGGGTAATTATTTTGGTACTCATCGCTTCTTGTTGAACTTGAAGTTGAATCTGCAGCGCAACTGCTTCAACTTCAACATTTGCAAAAATTGCAATAGGATTACCAACACAAGGATTAGGAGTAACATTTAGCTCTTGGTCAGAATTCTTTTGTCTAATTTTCAAGTGTTTTCTCATGGTACTATGGGTGGCTGATTGAGTCCTCTTTGTTTTCAACCAATCTTCAATTCTTCTCAAAAATTCTGATGTATGGGAGAGCAAGTCATCTTCTTTCCTTTTACTCTAATCAAGTTCAGGGATTGGTAGACATTAAATCTATTTGACATAAATAGGGTCGACCACCTCTTCATTTTCATCCTCCTTTATTCTACTGGTGCTGAGGTTGACTTTGAACAACTGTATCTGGCTTACAGTTAACCTTGACCACAACCTTCTCCTTATTTCCAATTCATCTGAACAATTGGCCCAGTAGTCCTCCAGGTGGGGAACATGGATAAGAAAAACTACATGTTTGATATTATCCTTAGCAAAACCCATATAATCAAAATCTTTCCTAGCAGAATAGGGCTTGAGACATAAATTGGACAATAATATTTTTGTCAATGCAGCTTTCTTGAAACTAGGGCATCTGTAGTGACCGATTTCAATAGGAAAGAGGAAAGTAGGTGAATTTTTGGTGGTTTCAGATGAATCCATCACATAGACAAGCTTCCTATAGATTTTGGACAAAATAATGTTATCAAGACAATAACGTGGCAACCTAAAAGGTTCTCCGGTGAAGCCCCCGACTCTGAGGTATGTGAACCTGGGAAACTGAGTATAAAGGCAACCATAGATTTTAATTGCTTGTATAGAATCTTTAGACAGTCTACAATTTTCATGACCTTGAAGTTCAAATACCAACCTCCTGAGAAACACATCATTTACCCTTCGGAACTCTTTGCAAGGCTCGCCAACCTAGAGGCTTGTGTAATACTGGTAGATGGTCATTTCATCTGTCCAGGGCTCATGAGGGAGACCTTCCCACTCTTTAGACATAGCTAAGATGTAGATCAAAAAGGAAGACAAGAAAAATGATCCAAAATTGCTTACAACTAGTAGACCTTGATGCAAACCTTCAGCTATTAAGTCAGCCCAGTCGATAAATTTTTCTCCTTCAACAATCTTCTGGATGAAGAAATACATCCAACTCTCCCAGTGAAAGGCATGATCATTTCCTTTTACTCTATTCAAAAGTAGCACAATGTTGGTGATCTATTTAATGAAATGCTCAATGGTTAATGGCTTGGGAAACCTTGAGCCTCCAAGAGCCAGTTTTAGGAGCCATGTTTGAGCTACGATAGAGTCATAGCTCTTCTTGTTGTCGCTATATAAGTGTTTGGACTCATCGAATGTCCAAGGCTCATAGGGTTCTTTATGAGGAATTCTGAGAGCTGAACTGACACTAACCCTATTTATTCTAGCTAACACTTCACCTGTAATGTTCCTGATACACCTACTATTAGGGTCATAATGGTTTGCACATTCGATAAGCAGCTCAGGGCATCCTATGGCCGATGGGAAAGTGGCAGCTTCGACTAACCCACTACTGGCTAGATTTTGGTATATAGGCCTTGGTTGAACATTTTTAATCTGCTCTAACATCTAAGGTAGGCTTACATTTACCAGAAAGGTATCTTGAATTTCCAGGAGGGAGCTTAATAAGCATGGTTTCTCTGGTTTGGGCAGCTTGGGCCTAAAGAGGGTCATGGCTTGTTCAAAAAGAAAGGTTTGCAGAAATAAAGAAAAATTGAAACACTTCTAACCAAAACCAGGTGCAAGAAAAATGATAGAGAAAACTGTATAATAAACTCACCATTTTTAGCAAAGCCAAGCACTCTATCCCCTTTTCTTACCAGTTGACGCTTGGAATTTGAGAATGGCCAGATAAACAATTATACTGAAAAGGAGGGAATTTAAGGAAAGATTTCAAAAATCTTAGGATGGATATGGAGTGGGTGAAGGCATTAATACTAGACATGCCAAATGTACTTGACAAGACTTGCAAGGTTGCTTTTAGTTAATTCCCATTAAATTTGTATGTGGATCAACTTCCCATGATGTTAGAAAATCTCTATTTTCCATTCTCTAAAAACCAACTGTGCTTGGCATGCATTTTCCTAGATATCATATTCATTGCCTTTCACATCTTCAATACTGATAGGAGGTAGGACCCATTCTTTTGTTTAGAAAATCTCATCCATTTATTTCAATAAAAAACTTGCAGGAAAGAAAGAAAAACTTCATCAAAAAACACACAGAGTCAAAGTTGAAGTTGAAGTTACTCACTTGATTCAACTTTGACTTCAACTTCAACTTTACACAAGTTGGTTTGGGCTGACGAGGAAGAACATTTGACTTTGTTGGGAGAAGAATACTAGATTGAACTTGAAGTTGAAGTATGGCATAGGTTCAAGTTCAAGTTCAAGTTGGTAGGTTAGGATTTGGCTGATATTATTAACATGGCAAAAACACGGGGTAACACTGTTCATCATCAACAATGCCTTGTAAGGATACTCTCAATGAAGGAATTTCAACCTCAAGGGGTAATATGGTCTCAACACCATAGAAAAGAGAGTACAGAGTAGCACCAGTGGGGGTGCGGATGCTGGCCTTGTAGGCCCACAAAGCTAGGTTGAGTTGTAAGTGCCAATCATGGCCAGAATCATTAGCAGTCTTTTGTAGGTTCTTAATGATTGTCTTGTTAGATGCCTCTGCTTGGCCGTTGCTTTGTGGGTAGTATATGCTAGAAAATCCATGACAAATTTTGAATTTCTCACATAGCTTGGTAACATCCTTATCTGGAACAGACTACCATGGTTAGTAATAATGGCTCGAGGAACTCCATAATGATAAATGATATAATTCAGGATGAATTTGGAAACTTTTTTTCCGGTAATGTATGTTATGGGGATAGCTTCCACCCATTTGGTAAAGTAATTAGTGGTCGTGATGATGTACTTGTGGCCATCAGAAGAGAGGGGTGTGATCTTTCCTACAAGGTCAAATGCCCATTGGGAGAAGGGCCATGGAGAAACCCCTGGCTATAGATCTTGTGCCAGAGCATGAATCATATTTCCATGAATCTGGCACTTGTAACATTTCTTAGAAAATTGATGAGCATCTTGCTCCATGGTAGGCTAGTAATATCTTTCTCTGACCAGATTCTTGGCAAGAATCAAACAATTGAAATGTCCACCACAAATACCATCGTGGACTTCATGTAAGGCAGTATCAGCCTCTCATGAATCAAGGAATTTGAGGAGAGTTTGGTCATAGGCTCTCCTATAAAGGGTATCACCAATGATGACATAATAGGAGGCTTGACAGATAAGAGATCAATGCTTGTTCCGGGATAAGGGAGGGGTAATATCTGGGTGTGTAGGTAATTGTAGACATCTTGATAGAAGGGGACTCAAGACCAACAATGTCACACATGAGCTCGGATTGTAGAATGTTGAATGCCGAAAGCAATAGCTGCTCAATGATAAATTCACATCTCTCTTTGTTATTTGGCATATCGATCATAGATGAAATAGTGGCCATAGCATCTGCTTATTTTTTATGCACTCGTGGAAGTTGGCGGAAGTTGATTGTGAAAAATTGCTCCTTGAGAAAGTCGGCCAACTATTTGTAGGGTACTATATTTTCATCCTTAGTTTCTGTTGTGGCTCCACAACACACACCCCATTTTAGGTCCTTTGGCCATGGGGACCCCCCTTTCTCTTTTGTTTCTTTTTTCCCTTTAGTCATGTCCACCCTTCGCTGAGATCCAATCAGCCACCAAAAAAAAGATTACTAAAACCAAAGGAGATAAAGGAAGAACCCTTTTTCGGCCTTTTGGCCTAAGTCCTCCGAAATATCTGAATGGCTGAAAGGCTGAAAACCTGATCTTTTCTCCCTTTTGGCCTTTCGGAGGACTTAGGTCCTCTGAAATATAAAATAGGCTGAAAGGCGAAGACCCGACCTTTCTGTGATTTCAGAGTCCAAAATCACCGAAAGGCTGAAAGGTTCTTTATCCTCATGCGGGTTTTCGGCAATTTGGTCTCTGAAACCCTGAACCCGCTGATGTCAACCCGCCATTTATAAAAGGGGTAGCCTCCTTTGTTTTATTACTTTGCATTTTTTGGTTTGTGCTCTCGCTCGCATTCCATCTGCTCCTCCTCAACATTTTCCTTCGTGTCGTCGCTTGGTTGCCCTCCCTTCGCTCAGTCAATCGAGGTAGGTTTCCTCCGCTCTTCTTCATTTAGTGCTTTTAGTTTGCCCTAGGTTTAGGGTCTTTTTAGTGTCCCTAGTGCCTGTCTAGTCTAGGGCACTTTGATTTAGTGCCCTTTGGGGCTTTTGTGTTGTCATGTGTCGACAGGGATGTCCCTCCCTGTCAGCCCTTTGGTTTTTCTTGTGTTATCGGGTCTAGGTTTAGGTTTTTGTGTTTTTGTTAGTCGTAGCACTTACCATGGGTTTTTGGCCTCGAAAAGGCCAAAAACTAGATCTCATTCTCGCCAAGTGCCGTTTTGGATGTTTTGGCATTTCGGATGTCCGGAAGATCCAAAATTCCAAAAAGCCAAAAAAATGAAACCTCCGGTCGGTCCATCCGAGCTCCTCACCATGTCCGGATGATTTGGTGTTCTTGAGCAAACCCCTCCTAGTTCGGTGTCTGAAACTCTAAAACCTTCGATGTCCTTGGCCTTACCATTTTGCCTATTCACACTTTCAAAATTTTTGGTCTCTGATTTAGTGTTCAGTGTCTAAAACCCTCGAAAGGTCTAAAAGTGTGAAAGCTTGCACTTTAGCTATTTTTCAGCTCTCTTGCTTTCATAGTTTAAAGTGATTTTTCTGTTCAATAACCTACTGATAGTTGTCTTTTCTTGCAAGAATGACTAAACCAAAGATAGTATCCCCAATGAAGTTTCAATACAAGGGGAATCCCCCTAGCTCAAAGGTGGGGAACAAACACAGTGAGATAACTGATACCAACATCAGGAACATGGATTGGAATGAATTCCTGACCCAGTGCTCCCAACCAGAAAAAAGATCCAAGGACTATACCTCATTAGTCCTATCCAAGTTGGTAAATGCAGTTGCACACCCCGTGGCTATTACATCTTTAGAATTCATCATCACCCTAGCTCACCACTATGATTCAGACAAAAGGGTGGTGGTAAACTCGGAAGATCAAGTTGTATTGGACATCAGGCCGAATGTCATTGAGGACGTCTTTCACCTCCACAAAGGCATAGATAAGTTCTATGATTTCTACATTGAAAAGGGGAACAAATGGTTTGGTAATAGGGAGAAAACAGTAAATGAGATGATGAATAAGGAATACTTCAAGCAACTAGTTCCCGAGAACAGACTGGACAAGATGAACCTCCGGACGGGTTATATGAGAGACGATATACAGGTAGCTATAAAAATGATAAGCCAGGTGTATGGGTTACCCCAGTCCACCCAACTTGAGCATTAGATGATCCTACTGATAGAGAGGATCAGTGAAAAAAAGGCAAGATTCGACTGGGGCACTATTATTAGTGATAACCTAGATGAGCAGTTGACAGCAGTGAAACATAACCCAAAATTCTACATGAGCACTTACATAATGTATCTACTAGCTACATGGGAAGATTATCCCAGCCTCACCAAGAGGGGAAGCCTGAATGATCCAAATGCATGGCCCCATCTTGTATACTCACAGTTGGTAAAAGGAGCAAACATGTCAGAGGATTCCCCTGATTACCGAATAGTCAATGAAGCATTCATTTTTGCAGTCATTCGATCTATCTAGGGTGACTTTGCTAAAAGAATGTCAGAAGAAGCTGCTACTAAGGTGAGGGCCATTGGGGCCTATTTCATCCAGTTCAAGACATTCACATACATTCAGATAGCTGGGTCAACCATACAACCAAAGAAGCTACCCTGATACCCATATGATTGGATAATCATATTGGAGATGGCCAGGTAGCTCGCGGATGCATACAAGCACATCAAGCATAAGAAGAAGCACTATTGGGACTTTTCCATCTCTTTGGGATCCTATACACTACAGGACATGAAGGTTTGCAAGTCCCTTGCTTTTGAATGGGATGATTGCCCCTTGAAAGTTTACAAGATAGTGTGAGCTCATTTTGACCCCATAGGTACTTATAGCCATATCATCTGCAGATTCTACATACATGAGCCACATCTGGAAGATCATTGGATAAACTGTATAGATGACCATGAAGTCAGAATCAGGGATTACTACAGAATGAACCTAGCACTGGCCAAAGTGGTTTTGAAGGTTCCTATTTCCCCTAAAATATGGGAATGTGTTTCAGAGGATGTCTTAGAAGACATTTACACACAAGATAAGGTGTATGACCGGCCAATCATGAATGCCGAGGTAGACAAAGATGAAAATGATGACATAGACTTCAGGGAAAGGCACATAATAAAAACCACCATATCTTGGATCAAGAAGCCACACTGGATGAGTTTGATCCCAGTAAAAACATTAATGGAGCCCTCCAAGAAAGTAGAGAAACAACGAGGAGAGAAGTCAACAACTCCCAAATATAAGAAGGCTCCCCCTTAGAAGCCAAGAATGGTGTATGGTCATGAACAGCTAGTGGAATATGGCTCCAATCCTAGGCCTAAGAAAACTAGAATGATGGGCCAGATTGACCCACTAATAGGAGTGTCACAACCCCAATCAGGAGAGGCCCCATCCACCTCTGGCCAATCTTCCCCCACCGTTGAGAAGAAAACCTATAAGAGGAAGAAGAGTTCTGAGTCTCCGCAGTTGGAAACTGTACAGGAAGAACCTGAGGAAGAGGATGCAAGTGAGCCCCTAGTTTGGAAGACCAAGTTATAGAAGAGGAGAGAAAAGGAGGCTACTAAGAAACATAGAGAGGATCCCATAGAATAGGATAATCCTTTGGATCCACTAGGACCGGATGAATTTATGCTCTCTAATTTTGAAGGACTTGAAGGATTTTCAGACTAGGGCCAAGATACATCCACTGGGGCACCACCACTCATACAACCTCAAGTTACCCTCACTACACCAGCAGTCATACAATCTCAGATAGCCCTTACTCCTCCACTAGTCCAGTTCACCAATCCTTCGGTGAATGTTCCTACTCCACTAGTAGGCCCCGATTTTGCTCCAGGACCTAAAACCCAAGACAGTAAGGTAACTCAGAGTTTGGTAACAAACAACGTAGCTGGAAGGAGCCATGTTTTCACTCCAACACCCCACATACTTACTCTACTAACTTCCCTACAGACTCCAACACCTCCTCTTGTACCAACTCTGCCTCTGTCTACTACCACCATCTCCTCATCTCCCACTATAGTCATGCCAACAATTTTTGCACCAACGTCAATCCCTTCAACATGTGCCACTTAGGCAACCAAAGGAGCAGTGGGCACAAATGACACATCACCTTTTCAGACCTCACTCAAGGCCATGACTAGTCTGAGGCCAGAAGTTGTAATTGATTCATCAGCCAACCAAGGCCTGGAGAAGGAAAAGGAAAAGGAGGTTAATGAGCAAGATACAGAAGAGGAGGAAATCCAAAGGGATACAGAAGGGGATAAAATAGAAGAAGGAAAAGATGGACAAGAAAAGGGGGTAGAAAAGGAATCAGAATAGGGAATAGCTCCAGGGCAACAAGGCTTAACCTCAATTCTCCATGTGACACCATATGAGCCAGTAACTGCCTCTGGTAAACCTACTTGGTTTACCAAGGAGATACAACCTCAGAAAAGAACCTACACAAGTGAACTGGATGGAGAAGATATAAGTATAACTATTGTGAAGCATGATTTCCACCATGCAGATGTGAGTGTGCTTGCTAAAACTATGTCATATGTGACCCAATACCCTAAGGGTCACTGGATGACACAAATAGATATCCCACCCCCGAGCACCTCTCAAACCATGGGTTCATCAGGAGACTACACATTCAAAGAAGTGGACTTGGGGGAACCAACTAGAGAAGGAAGGAAGACATTAGCAACCTTGGGACTCAAGCATGCTCTAGGGTTCATGAGAAAAGATGAAGAAACCATCAAGGCTTTAATAGACCAGAATGAAGCATTGAAATGGTTCATCCAAAAGATGGTGGGTCCCATTGACCTAAAATATTCAGAGGCTTCATTACAAGCCATGATTGATAAAAGGGCTACACCAAATTTTCTGGTAGGATTAACCCCTTCTTTCACCCAGGCGAGTGTCGATTGGATAAATGACTTCAAATAGTTCAAAGAGAAGGCAATCCCATCAATATTCAGGCCATACAGGACCATCTTGGTTGAGGTTAATTCACTCATCGACCTGGTGGAAGATGACAGGGGGATGGATGCCGAGGAAGCTAAATAGCAGGCAACTCTCCAGGATTTGGAGGTAATTAGAAATTAACGCATCCAGATTTTGGTCAAAGTTTATGAGGGTGAAGAACTAGATAAATTTGAGATTTGGACCAAGAAAATGGCCAAAATAATTAATGCCTACAAGAAGAACTAGTCCCTCATAGGTGAAAAGTGGGAGGAGGTAGTAACATGGGTCAATAATATAGATACATTCTTCACAGGGGTCAGCCTCAACGTCTACCGAGATAAAAGCCAACAAGCTCTGCGTCCCTCCAAGGAAGTGATCCAATAGTTCAAAGATGTTCTGGCTGGAGTCAATACCAAGGAGGCCTCACAGAAACTATTTTATATGAAATAAGAGATACAAAGAATGTTGCAGCATGAAGAAGAGATCACTTTCTTTGCTTCTGAATTAAATATCTTTAGAAAGAAGCAAGAACGAAGGGTCACCAAAGTAAAAAGGAAAGAGATCAACTATGAAGAAGTTTAGGAGATCGTGCAGAGGCTTCGGGAAACTTACCCAAAAGTCTTCACTGGATAAAGTTCCATGGTTCAAATACTAGATGGACCAAGCAAGATTTTCACACTTGGTCAAATTCCACCAAGGCAGTATTTTTTGGCCTTTCGACCTCCAATTTTTTGGCCTTTCGGCCCATACAGTAGGAAGTATTTTTTGGCCTTTCAACCTTCGAAGATTTTGGCCTTTTAGCCTCTTCAGATATTTTTGGCCTTTTTTCCCACGATAAGTCCAAAATTTTGGTGGCCTATGAGTTTACAGATTTTGAGAGGCACTTGGGAAATTTAAAAGCATTAAAAGTTTCAGGGTAGAGGTTAGGGTCCAAAGAACTTGGTGTTTTCAGTGAGGTCACCTTTTTCAACACCAGTTTGTCTCCAGATCAGATCAATGGACAACTTGAGTTTTTTTTAGAGGAACTAAGGGTCTTCTATCAGTTCCCACCATCAGAAATATCCCAGGTGAAGAATCCAAGAACCATTTACTAAGATTGAGAAGAAGACTCCCAGTTCACAGAAGGAATTCTCCTCCTTTCTCTCTCTCTTCTCTGGCAGATTTTTCCCTCTTTGCATGAGAAAATGGATTGTAAATGGGTTTAAGAATCCATGCAATTTACATAGTATCAATTAGCAGTAGTTTACCTTCAGCAAAGTTCTATTTTTAGTTTTATTTCTCTAGTTTAGACTCTCTGATGCCCTAACTTTGAAAATCAGAGTTGTGGATCAAAACTCTATATATTGTAATAAAAAAGAAATGTAAAGGGGCTGAATTTTTTAATACAATAAAGATCTACATTGGGTGCTTCATTCACGGTGTGTGAATTACTGCTATCTATGCAAATTTATTGAATGTACGCTTGCATTATTCTTTACTTTCAGAGAGCCTTTTGTGTTATTGTGTTTTGAATTCATGCTACTTTTAGTTGGAGTTTGCTGCTATGTATCTACCGTGCTATGATGAATGTGTGGAATATATTATCTTTGAGCTTAACGATAAATCCATCTCATGGGTGCACACATCTTGGTGGCTTTGTAATTTGATAGATTTTGAATATCTTGCATGAGTGAATACATCTTCTCTCCAAAATGATTGCATCCGTGGAGTAATGAATTGTGACTTGGTCTGATTTATGCTTCGTGGGTTGTTCCAGATCTCTCCAACATTCAATTTGCAAGGAAGGGGTTACGACAGTTTATGTCCTTAGGATTTCACTTTTTCATAATTTGCTTCATTTCTTGTTACCCTTCTCTCATTCAAACACTGTCATTAATTCTAAATTACCATCTTGAAAAACACAAAATTGCATTTTATTTATGACACCATATTTGTTAAAACAAAAAATACCCCCAAAAAGAGAATTAACAATATTTTTTAGTTTGCTATCTTGAACGTACCAGCAAAGGCCTCCTCATGAACAATCACATTTATCTTCAACTGAGTAACCACGCAAGTTGTGACGCAACCTCGGAGAACCTTGGGAATAACTCTTTTATTCTTTCAAGAGAGGAAATCAAATCTTGAGATCCTAGCAAGTTGGCTTGTGTTAAAACAATGCTCAATAGAAGTGGTGCTAGAAGGAGGGCCTGAAGACTTAAGAGCTGGATAATATTGGATCTTTCTCCCCAGAGAGGTTTGAGCGTGTGCTTAGATCATCTCCAAAAATAGGCGAGTTTGTCAAACTCACTCACCATAGAAGGGCTTGCAGAGACAAGGGTAAAGCAAGAGATAAATCTTGTCATCACCTTGACGCACCTCAGAATCCTCTCAGACAACAATCACACATCACTGCCCCAACTATTACTGCATCCATCAATCAAAATTAGAACTTGCTAAATCAAAATTTGCAGCAACCTCATCCGATGGCCTTTTTTACCAACACAAAAAGCTCACCTTTGAAATTTGTTGGGCAGCTCCATGAGTTACCTAAAAATCCAGAGAAGTTTTGCACACGATTCATATATGGCAAATCTAGGATAGCGGAAGAACATATCCACACCTTCAAGGAAATTTGCAACCGTAAAGAGATTTCCCACCAAGATGTTGTCTATCATCTCTTCCCATATACCTTGGGAGAATTTGCATACAACTGGTACCTTAATTTACCATGAGGGTCTATCTCAGTATGGAATGACTTTGAAACCAAATTCCTCAATCAATTCAAATTGTATGTTGATCCTGCTATGACACATCACCAATTCATAACCACAAGGAAAGATCCTAAGGATCCCATTGCTATGTTTAATCATCACTTTCACAAAATGCATCAAAAGATGGAAGCTCCTTACACTATACCAGATGAGGCTATCATACAAGTTTACCTAAAATCTCTAGACCCATTCACCTCAATCTTTCTAAGAAGGCTTCCCCCAGCAGATAGAGATACCATTGAGAAGGTGTATAATGAAGCCATCACTTTTACTCAACAAATGGACCCATAAGAAGGAAGCTATGCACCTGCACACATCCCAAGTAATCTTGTTGTCCCACACCCATTTATAGCAAACAATCAAGCCTTGGCCAACCACTTACCCATACTGGTACAACCATGTACAACCGTGCCTCCATCCATTACTTATCCAGGCTATGAAGCTCATAAAATGACATTCATAAAATAGAGGGTTGTACCCCACAATGAGCCTGATGCTCTCATGGCTTCTGAGTTAGACGTCGTAAAGAAGACTTTATCACAGCTCACTAGCAAAGTCAACAGAATGAAGCTAAACCCACCCCAAAATCAAGGTGCATACCAACAAGCGTCTACTGGTCCAAACACATACCCTCAAAATCCAAACTGGGGTTTCAATGCATATAGAAACAAGAATGTGCAGGAGAAACCATTTGGGCAGAAAAGGTGAAATCGACCATGGAACACTAGACCAAATAATGGTAGCATCCCAGTAGATAACGCCAATACTTATGAGGCTTCAGAGACCAATTTTTTTGGGGCTCCAAGCAGGCATCAGGACAATAATGGATATGTGAACAACTCCCAAGACCACTACACCCAGAATCCAGAGGGAGCCCCGATACAATTCAATGCTATGGTGTTCGATTCTTATGAGTCTGGAAAAGAGGGAAGCTCAGAAGCTTATACGGGAGAAGATGAATTTGTGTTCCCTTTTCAGAGAGAAAATGAGCCAGAATATTCTAAGGTTCATGCCTTCTAGAATGATTAGAAAAACCCACATAACCTCCAGAGTAGAAAGGAACCCCTCACTGATGACATACCTCCAGGAAAGAAACCGACTCCACCAAATCCTTGGGCAAGTAACAATCCCATACCTCCAAAGGGCCTGAACGCCATACCTCCTATGAAAGGTACATATGCTGGCTACTGAGGAATGACCTGGTCAAATGACAAGTATAGTGCAATAGATGAACTCAAGAAAACTAAGGCGAACATCTCGATGTTTGAATTATTACAGGGTTGCCCATCTCAAAAGGAAGCCCTTTTAAAATCCTTAGATCATTCAAGACCTGGCCCATCAACCAACAACACCAGGGCACCCACGTCCAATGTCAACACATCTGAGGCATTCCCAGCGGTATTCATGGATAGAATGGAGGTCCCACCATTCTTACTCATCTTGCGAATGTTCAGGAAGAACCTACATAACTGCTTGATCGATTCAGGAGCCTCATGCAATGTGATGCCCCTGTCTATTTGCCAAAAGTTGGGGATGGTGCCCCAAGTAATGAACTGGGTGGTCATACAATTGGAAAAAACCAAGTTCATAGTAATTGGTGTGCTCAAAGACGTACAAATTCAACTAGTCACAGATCCTTGGATACAAGAACACATTGATATACACATAGTGGACATCTCAAAACTTATGAGATGTTGCTAAGCCGAGAATGGACTAGATTCTTGAGAGGATGGCTCTCTACAGACTTCACCCAACTTTGGCTACCCTGGAGAGGTTTGAACAACTAGATCAAGATAGATGTGGAATCAAATTTGAAAAGGATGATCACTGAATACAATGCCCCGAATGAAGTCTTGTTCACTCAAACCAATTTGGGTACTTATCGATTGAACAACATTTTTATGTTTCAAATCTGAGAAGGTGAAGAGTCAGACCACAGTCCCGTCCAAGGTCTCATAGACCTAAAGATTAGTGGTGACATCTTCCAGAGTTTCATCAATAGTACAATGGCTAGCCTGCGGCACCTGGGTCAAGACCCAGATCCCAACATCTTATTGCTACCTAGATACTACCGATTACATCAGGCTAGTCATTCTGAGTTTACATGCCCCAGTTCCCAAGAGGCACTGTCGCAAGTGTTGACTCAAATTGCCCAACCAAATGAGCCACCAAAAGCATAGATGATAAAGGGAGATGTGCTAGGGATAGAAGATGGAAAGAACATCGCACCAGGTATGGACAACCTAGTTTGTACACACAACCCACCTCAAGATCAAGACAGTGGGTTAGATCCAGAAGATAGAAGCCTTTCCCTGAACATGCTTAGCGATTGGAGTACCTCAGATGATGGAGCATGTCCCCCTCACAAGGGAATACTAGAAGATGAAGACAATGAACTCCTTGAACTAGGGAATACTCAAAATATAGGAGAATCAACTTCTTTTGGCAGTGAGGGAGAGAGTGGCCAAAAACCAAGTACCAAGGATTCTTCTAAGAAAAGCTCAACCAGAACCAGCCCTACTAAGCCACCTCAGATATGGAAATTGCACTTCGACAATTCCAAATGTAAGAAAGGAGTGGGTGCCAGGATCAAATTGATAAACCCAAGGGGTAGGTCCTTTTATGCTGCTAATAGGCTATAGGTCCTTTGTACTAATAATGTTGCAGAATACGAAGCACTTGTTCGCGGACTCCTCCTAGCTCACGAGAAAGGAATCAAGATCTTGATGGTGGAAGGAGACTCGCAATTGGTGGTCAAGCAGATCCATAGTCAATACACTTGCAATGATAAGAGGTTCTCATCCTACCAAAATAGGGCATGAGACTTAATCAATGACTTTGACGCTTTCATCATCAAAACCATCCCAAGAAGAAAGAACATTGTTGCTAACGCGTTGGCTGTTTCGGCTAGCTCATTACATCCCATGGAGAAATAAAAAATAAAGAAATTCTCGGTTGAACTTGTCGTAGCCCCGGCCATTCTGGATAATGTTACTAACTTTCTAGTCTTCGAAGATGACCAACATATCCTAGAATTCATCATGTGTGCCAGCGTGTTTGAGAAGCAGATCATAGATGAGGAGGATAACAGCGAAGAAACTACTGAACCTGAAGAGCCTAATGATCATGGCATCATAAACTTAAAAACCAATGCCATACCTAAGGGAATGGTAGAACTAGAAAGGATCTTTGACAATGATAAGACTGCTGGGAGAAGATGCTTCGATGTGACACCTAATGGTAAGGAATGTGACACTTACAACCTGGGCATGGAAGAGGAACCAAGAGAAGTCCACATCAAAAAGGTGGGAACCAAAGAAGAAAAAGAGAAAATGGTCTAGCTTCTCACTGAATATCGAGACATCATAGCATGGATTTATGAGGAATTAAAGACATATGAAACCTCAGTCATAGTACACAAAATCCCTTTGAAACCAGATTCAAAGCCCTTTAGGCAATGACAGAGATCCGTAAATCCCACTATGGAGCCCTTGATCCAAAAGGAAGTCCAAAAGTTGCTCAATGCTAGGATCATCTTCCCAATCTGACACTCTACATGGGTTGTGAACCTAGTACCTGTAAGGAAGAAGAATGGAGAAATCAGGCTATGCGTACACTTCCAGAACCTCAACAAGTCCTCTCAAAAAGATAATTATCCACTCCCATCCCTAGATGAAGTCCTGCAAAAGGTTAATGGATCTCAAATGATATCATTCCTGGATGGCTACTCCGGGTATAATTAGGTGATGGTACAAGAAGAGGATAGACTGAAAACAACATTCACCACTAAGTGGGGGACTTTCATGTACCGATGTATACCTTTCAGATTGATTAATGTTGGAGTCACCTTTCAAAGAGCAATGGAAATAGCCTTCAAAGGATTAGTTGGAAGGTGCATTATCATCTACATGGATGATCTAACAGTCTACTCAAAATTAAGAGCTGACCACATAAGCAACCTCAGAAAATGCCTTCAGAGGTGTAGAGAATTTGGGATCTCCCTCAACCCCAAGAAATGTGTGTTCGGGGTAACTGAAGGAAAGCTCTTGGGGCATATCATCTCCAAAAAGGGGATATCTATTGACCTCAAAAGGGTGGAGTCAATCCTAAAATTGACACCACCCCATAGTCACAAGGAACTAAAATCTTTCTTTGGAAAGATCAACTTCATCAGGAAATTTATTAGTGGCTTCATAGAAATAGTGAAACCATTGAACGACATGCTCAAGAAAGATGCCAAGATTGAATGGGCTCTCCTAGCCAAGAAGTCTTTCGAAGAAATTAAGAATGCCATTACCATGGAACCAGTCCTTGCCAGTCCTGACTACACCATCCCTTTCAAAGTCTATTCCTTCGCATCAGAACACTCATGCGTAGGCATTCTCACATAGAAGAAGAATAGCAAAGATGAAAGGCCCATCACCTTTATGAGTTTCCCTTTCAAAGATGCTGAGCTCAGATACCCAAACCTAGATAGGAAATCATTTTCTCTTGTCAAGGCGGTGAAGAAATTTAGACATTACATTTTAAGGAGTAAAGTCATTGGGATAGTCCCAGATGCAGCAGTTAAATCCCTCTTGATGCAGAATGAGCTGGGAGAATAGAGGGGAAAATGGATGGCAGTTATCCAAGAGTTTGACCTAGAAATCCAACCGATGAAATTGGTAAGAGGCCAGGGCCTAACAAAGCTGATCTCTGAGTTTGAAGAAGGTTTGGTCTCCCAAACATACACCGACCAAGGCGTAATCATGGATGTATGGTACCAAGACATAGTGTATTATCTATTGCAGAATCACTGCCCCAAAGAAATGAATAGTTCCCAAAGAAGGGCTTTGAAGATAAAAAGTAGCTCCTACATGCTGAAGAATGGACAAATCTAGAAATGCAATTACCAGGGCTTGTATTTAAGGTGCTTGGATAGAATGGAGGCAAAAAAAATACTAGTGGACTTTCATGACAAATATAGAATGAGACATGGATCGGTAGAGGCCACAGCTCACCAAATCCTGAGGGCAGGATATTTTTGGCCGACAATATTTAAAGATACCAGTGAACATGTGAGATCCTACCACACTTGCCAAACTAGTGTGACCCGAGAGAGAAATCCAGCAATGCCTTTACAACCAGTCTATGAGGTATGCCCATTTGCCCAATGGGGCTTAGATTTTGTTGGAGTGATTAACCCCCCTTCATTTGTAGGACATAAGTTTATCTTAACAGCTACCAACTATTGTACGCACTGGACGGAGGCGCAAGCCTTGAAGAATTGCACCATTGAGGTCGTGACCAAATTCATGGAGGAACACATCATAACTAGGTTTGGGATGCCATTCTATCTGGTATGTGACAATGCCCCCTCTTTCTCTTCAGCCTCACTCATGCAATGGGCCTTCAAAAACTAGGTAATCCTCAAATTCTCTTCAAATTACTATCTGCAAGGCAATGACATAGCAGTGTCTACAAATAAAAATCTGACAATAGTGATCAAACACCTCCTGGATGACAACCCTAGGGACTGGCACACTCAACTAAAATATGCTTTATGGACTGATCACGTAAGGATCAAGAATGCCCTGGGGACATCCCTATACCAACTAGTCTATGGCTTGCAACCGGTCTTTCCTATGAACCTGAAGATCCCAATTCTAAAATTCATGGACCAATATGTAGGGGAGGAAGATTGGGTACAAGTCAGACTCATGAATCTCCTAAGGTTAGAGGAGAAATGAACTTTGGCCCTGGAACATGTATCAAAGCATCAGGCTGTAGTCAAAAGATGGTTTGACAAGAGAGCTTCCATCAAATCCTTCAGGATCTCCAACCTTGTCCTCATGTGGGATAAGGTGAAAGAAAATCCAGGCAGCCACAACAAGTTCCAAAGACTATGGATAGGCCCTTACCAAATATCAGAGATCCTGGGGGAGAACACTTTCAGCATCAACACATTGGATGGAGAGTTGACCCCATTTCTAGTCAATGGGAAATTCCTGAAGCACTACTTTGGATCCTAAATGGGACTATTTTTTCATCCCTTGTACCATAGTCACTTTTGCATTTTTTCCCTTTTTTTTTTCTTCTTTTTTGTTCTCACTGTCAGTCCTTTCTTCCACTCGTGTTTGTCCTTTTATTGGGGCTTGTTTGTTGTTTCGAGTCAGTGTGTTTTGGCTCTAGTCTAGGGTGTTTTGCAAGAGGAGCAGAGGTATTTCTTAGTCAAATTTCTCCAAGGATGCATGTGGCGTAAGAGATTCTTCCCAAAAGACAAAGTAGTGATGATTATCATTGACATACAAGAGGAAGTTCAAAGTTTGGTCATCCTGATCACAAAACACATTAAGGTACAAACACCAGAGGGTGTCAATTTCTAAGGCATTTGTCAGTTGTAGCCAACCTGAGTGCATAGGTTCAGTTAACCACCGATCCCAGAACCCAAGTCTGAACTGAATGCAAAGGTAATAACGAAAGAAAGAAGAGCCCAAAAGGAAAAGTGAAAGAAATGATCACAAGAAAAGTGCCCCAAAGAGGTCACGAGTGAAATATCTGGGCAACACCGCCTAATCATTGTTCGAATCATATTAAAAAAAAAAAAAGAAAGAGAAAAAAGAGAGAGAAGGAAAGAAAAGAAGTTATGGACCTAAATACATAGAACACACTAAGCATCCAAGGCTCGATACATCTCAAAGCAAGCAAAAGGAACAAACTGGTTTTCCAAAAGACAGAGCTCTCACAACGAAGGTTATGGCCTAGGAGGCAGAACAGACTTGGGTGATTGTGACAACCTCTACCGGGGCTATGAATGCTCGGTTGGCAGTAGAGCAAGGTTATACTTGGGACTTAGGGAAAACTTTGTCGGCGCTATGAACGCCCGACTGGCAGCAAAGCTCTTTTTGAAAAGCCTTGGTTTATTTGGAAAAGTTGGGTATAACTGGAAAGCACCTTGGTTATCACAACCAAAGGTCAAGGAATGAATACACATGAACACACAGTGAAACTGATGGAAGAACCTCAGATTGGATGTCATTGAAGAATCATTGACTCCATCACCTCTCGGTTCAGTTCTACTACAAAGCTACTTTCTGGAAGAGTAGTGATGATGAAGAAATGCCTTGGTCATTCCTCCTTTTGTCGGGGCTATTTTTTGTGGCTCCACAACACACACCCCATTTTAGGTCCTCTGGCCATGGGGACCCCCCTTTCTCTTTTGTTTCTTTTTTCTCTTTAGTCGTGTCTACCCCTCGCAGAGATCCAATCAGCCACCAAAAAAAAGATTATGAAAACCAAAGGAGATAAAGGAAGAACCCTTTTTTGGCCTTTCGACCCTTTCAGCCTTTCGGAGGACCTAAGTCCTCTAAAATACCAGAATGGATGAAAGAATGAAAACCCAATATTTTGGCCCTTTCGGCCTATCAGAGGAATTAGGTCCTCTGAAATATCAAACAGGCCGAAAGGCCGAAGACCCAACCTTTCAGTGATTTCAGAGTCTAAAATCACCGAAAGGCTGAAAGGTTCTTAATCCTCATCCAGGTTTTCGGCGATTCGGTCTTTGAAACCCTAAACTAGGTGACGTCAGCCCACCAATTATAAAAGGGGTAGCCTCCTTTGTTTTATCACTTTGCATTTTTTGGTTTGTGCTCTATCTCACGTTCCATCTACTCCTCCTTTCCATCTGCCTTCATGTCATTTCTTGGTTTCCCTCCCTTCGCTCGGTCGATCGAGATAGGTTTCCTCCACTCTTCTTCATTTAGCACTTTTGGTTTTCCCTAGGTTTAGGGTCTTTTCGGTGTCCCTAGTGCCTGTCCAGCCTAGGGCACTTTGATTTGGCACCCTTTGGGGCTTCTATGTCGTCGTGCGTCAATAGGGACATCCCTCCCTTTTGACCCTTTGGTTTTTCTTGTGTCATCAGGTCTAGGTTTAGGTTTTTTCTTTTTTGTTAGTCACAGTGCTTACCATGGGTTTTCAGCCTCTGAAAGGCCAAAAACTAGATCTCATTATCGCCAAGTATTGTTTCAGATTTTTTGACATTTCAGATGTCTGAAAGGTCTGAAAGTTCAAAAATCTGAAAAAACAAAACCTCCGATTGGTCCATCCAGGCTCCTCACCATGTCTGGATGATTCGACATACTTGAGAAAACCCCTCCTAGTTCGGTGTCTAAAAATCTGAAACCTCTGATGGCCTTGGCCTTACCATTTTTCCTGTTTGCACTTTAAGACTTTTCAGTCTTTGATTTAGTTTTCAAAATCCAAAACCCCCGAAAGGTCTGAAAGTGTGAAAGCTTGCACTTTAGCTATTTTTCAGCACTCTTTACTTTCTTTCATAGTTTAAATTGATTTTTCTATTCAATAAGCTTTTGATAGTTGTCTTTTCTTGCAGAAATGACTGAACCAAAGATGGTATCCCCAATGAAGTTTCAATACAAGGGCAATCCCCCTAGCTCAAAGGTGGGGAACAAACATAGTGAGATAACTGATACCAACATCAGGAACATGGATTGGAATGAATTCCTGACCCAGTGCTCCCAAATGGAAAATAGATCTGAGGACTGTACCTCATTAGTCCTATCCAGGCTGGTAAATGCAGCCGCACACCCCGTGGTTGTTACATCTTCAGGATTGATCATCACCCTAGCTCACCAATATTATTTAGACAAAAGGGTGGTGGAAAACTTGGAAGATCAGGTTGTATTGGACATCAGGTCGGATGTCATTGAGGATGTCTTTCACCTCCATAAAGGCATAGATAAGTTCTATGATTTCTACATTGAAAAGGGGAACAAATAGTTTGGTAACAGGGAGAAAGCAATAAATAAGATGATGAATAAGGAATACCTGAAGCAACTAGTTCCCAAGAACAGACTGGACAAGATAGACCTCCGGAGGGGTTATATGAGAGACGATATCTAGGTAGCCATAAAAATGATAAGCTGGGTGTATGGGTTACCCCAGTCCACCCAACTTGAGCACTGCATGATCCTACTGATAGAGAGGATCAGGAAATGAAACACAAGATTCGACTGGGTCACTATTATTAGTGATAATCTGGATGAGCAGTTGACAGCAGTGAAACATAACCCAAAATTCTACATGAGCACTTACATAATGTATCTACTAGCTGCATGGGAAAATTATCCCGGCCTCACCAAGAGGGGAAGCTTGAATGATCCAAATGCATGGCCCCATCTTGTATACTTGCAGTTGGTAAAAGGAGCAAACATGTCAGAGGATTCCCCTTGTTATCGAATAATCAATGACGCATTCATTTTCATATTCATCTGAACTATTGAGGGTGACTTTGCTAAAAAAATGTCAGAAGAAGCTACTGCTAAGGTGAGGGCCATTGGGGCCTATTTCATCCAGTTTAGGACATTCACATACATTCGGATAGCTGGGTCAACCATACAACCAAAGAAGCTACCCAGATATCCATCTGACTAGATAATCATATTAGAGATTGCTAGGTAGCTCGTGGATGCATACAAGAACATCAAGCATAAGAAGAAGCATTGTTGGGACTTTCCCATCTCTTTGGGACCCTATACACTATAGGAAATGAAGGTTTGCAAGTCCCTTGCTTTTGAATGGGATGATTTCCCCTCGCAAGTTTACAAGATAGTGCGAGCTAATTTTGACCCCATAGGTACTTATAGCCATATCATTGGCAGATTCTATGTACATGAGCCACATCTGGAAGATCATTGGATAAACTATATAGATGACCAAGAAGTCAGAATCAAGGATTACTGCAGAATGAACCTAGCACTGGCCAAAGAGGTGTTGAAGGTTCCTATTTCCCTGAAAATATGGAAATGTGATTCAAAGGATATCTTAGAAGACATTTACACACAAGATAAGGTGTATGACTGGCCAATCATGAATGCCGAGGTAGACAAAGATGAAAATGATGACATAGACTTTAGGGCAAGGCATGTAATAAAAACCACCATATCTTGGATCAAGAAGCCACACTGGATGAGTCTGATCCTGGTAAAAACATTAATGGAGCCCTCCAAGAAAGTAGAGAAACAATGAGGAGAGAAGTCAACAGCTCCTAAATATAAGAAGGCTCCACCTCAGAAGCCAAGAACGGTGTATGGTCATGAATGGCCAGTGGAATATGGCTCCAATCCTAGGCCTAATAAAACTAGAATGATAGGCTAGATTGACCCACCAATAGGAGTGTCACAACCCCAATCAGGAGAGGCCCCATCCAACTCTGGCCAATCTTCCCCCACCGTTGAGAAGAAAACCTATAAGAGGAAGAAAATTTCTGAGTCTCCGCAGTTGGAAATTGTACAGGAAGAGCCTAAGGAAGAGGATGCAAGTGAGCCCCTAGTCTTGAAGACCAGGTTATAGAAGAGGTGAGAAAAGGAGGCTACTAAGAAACATAGAGAGGATCCCAAAGAACAAGATAATCCTTTGGATCCACTAGGACCAGATGAATTTATGCTCTCTAATTTTGAAGCACTTGAAGGTTTTTCGGATCAAGGCCAAGATACATCCACTGGGGCACCACCACTCATACAACCTCAAGTTTCCCTCACTCCACCAGCGGTCATACTATCTCAGGTAGCCCTTACTCCTCCACCGGTCCAGTTCACCAATCCTCTGGTGAATGTTCCTACTCCACTAGTAGTCCCCGATTCTGCTCCAGGGCCTAAAACCCAAGATAGTGGGGTAACTCAGAGTTTGGTAACAGACAACATAGCTAGAGGGAGCTATGTTTTCACTCCACCACCCCACATACTTAATCCACTAACTTCCCTAGCGACTCCAACACCTCCTCTTGTACCAAATCTACCTCTGTCTACTACCACCATCTCCTCATCTCCCACTACAGTCATGCCAAAAATTTTTCCACCAACATTAATCCCTTCAAGATGTGCCACTCAGGCAACCGAAGGAGCAGTGGGCACAAATTACACATCACCTTTTCAGACCTCACTCGAGGCCATGACCGGTCTCAGGCCATAAGTTGTAATTGATTCATCAGCTGACCAAGGCCTGGAGAAGGAAAAGGAAAAGGAGGTTAATGAGCAAGATAAGGAAGAGGAGGAAATCCAAAGGGATACAGAAGGGGATAAAATGGAAGAAGGAAAAGATGGACAAGAAAAGGGGGCAGAAAAGGAATTAGAATAGGGAATAGCTCCAGGGCAACAAGGCTTAACCTTAATTCTCCATGTGGCACCATATGAGCCAGTAACTGCCTCCGGTAAACCTACTTGGTTTACCAAGGAGATACAACCTTAGAAAAGAAACTACACAAGTAAACTGGATGGAGAAGATACAAGTATAACTGCTGTGAAGCAAGATTTCCACCATGCAAATGTGAGTGTGTGTGCTAAAACTATGTCATATGTGACCCAAGACCCTAAGGGTCAGTGGACAACACAAACAACTATCTCACCCCTGAGCACCTCTCAAACCAAAAGTTCATAAGGAGACTACACATTCAAAGAGGTGGACTTGGGGGAACCAACCAGAGAAGGAAGCAAGACATTAGCAACCTTGGGACTCAAGCATGCTTTGGGGTTCATGAGCAAAGATGAAGAAACCATCAAGGCTTTAACAGACCTGAATGAAGCATTGAAAGGGTTCATCCAAAAGATGGTGGGTCCCATTGACCCAAACTATTCAGAGGCTTCATTACAAGCCATGATTGATAAAAGGGCTACACCAGATTTGCCGGCAGGATTAACCCCCTCTTTCATCTAGGCGAGTGGTGATTGGATAAATGACTTGAAACAGTTTGAAGAGAAGGAAATCCCGTCAATATTCAGGCCATATAGGACCATCTTTTTTGAGGTTAATTCACTCATCAACCTGGTGGAAGATGATGGGGGGATGGATGCCGAGGAAGCTAAATGGTAGGTATCTCCCCAGGATTTGGAGGTAATTAGAAAACAAGGCTTTCAGATTTTGGTCAAAGTTTATGAGGGAGAAGAACTGGATAAATTTGAGACTTGGACCAAGCAAATGGCCAAAATAATTAAGGCCTACAAGAGGCCCTAGGCCCTCATAGGTGAAAAATGGGAGGAGGTAATAACATGGGTCAATAATATAGATACATTCTTCACAGGGGTCGACCTCAACGTCTACCGAGATGAAAGCCAACAAGCTCTGTGTCCCTCCAAGGAAGTGATCCAACAATTTAGAGACATTTTGGCTTGAGTCAATACCAAGGAGGCCTTGCAGAAACTATTTTATATGAAAGAAGAGATACACAGAATGTTGCAGCACAAAGAAGAGATCACTTTCTTTTCTTCTAAATTAAATATCTTCAGAAAGAAGCAAGAATGAAGGGTCACCAAAGTAAAAAGGAAAGAGATCAACTATGAAGAAGTTTAGAAGATCATGCAGAGGCTTCAGGAAGCTCACCCAAAAGTATTCACTGGATAAAGTTCTAGGGTTCAAATACCAGATGGACCAAGCAAGATTTTCACACTTGGTCAAATTCCACCAAGGTAGTATTTTTTGGCCTTTCGGCCCATACAGTAGGAAGTATTTTTTGGCCTTTCAGCCTTCAAAGATTTTGGCCTTTTAGCCTCTTCAAATATTTTTGGCCTTTCAGCCCACAATAAGTCTGAAGTTTTGGGGGCCTTCGTGTTTATAGATTTTGAGAGGCACTTGGGAAATTTCAAAGCATTAAAAGTTTCAGGGTAGAGGTCGGGGTCTGAAGAACTGGGTGTTTTCAGCGAGGTCACCTTTTTCAACACCATTTCAACTCTAGATCAGATCAATGGACAACTTGAGTTCATTTTAGATGAACTAAGGGTCTCCTATCAGTTCCCACCATAAAAAATAGCCTAGGTGAAGAATCCAAGAACCATCCACCAAGATCGAGAAGAAGACTCCCAGTTCACAGAAGGAATTCTCCTCCTTTCTCTCTCTCTTCTCTGGTAGATTTTTCCCTCTTTGCATGAGAAAATGGATTGTAAACGGGTTTAAGAATCCATGAAAGTTACATAGTATCAGTTAGCAGTAGTTTACCTTTAGCAAAGTTCTAGTTTTAGTTCTATTTCTCTAGTTTAGACTCTCTGATGCCCTAACTCCTAAAATCAGAGTTGTGGATCAAAACTCTATATATTGTAATAAAAAAGCAATGTAAAGGGGCTGAATTTTTTAATACAATAAAGATCTACATTGGGTGCTTCATTCATGGTGTGTGAATTACTACTATCTATGTGAATTTATTGAATGTACGCTTGCATTATTCTCTACTTTCAGAGAGCCCTTTATGTTATTATGTTTCGAATTCATGCTACTTTTAGTTGGAGTTTTCTGCTATGTATCTACCTTGCTGTGACAAATGTGTGGAAAAGATTATCTTTGAGCTTAATGATAAATCTTTTGCATGGGTGCGCACATCTTGGTGGCTTTTCAATTTGATAGATTTTGAATATCTTGCACGAGTGAATACATCTTCTCTCCAAAATGCTTACATCCGTGGAGTAGTGAATTGTGACTTGGTCTGATTTATGCTTCGTGGGTTGTTCCAGATCTCTCCTGCGTTCAATTTGCAAGGAAGGGGTTATGGTGGTTTATGTCCTTAGGATTTTACTTTTTTTTTTAATTTGCTTCATTTCTCATTACCCTTCTCTCATTCAAACGCTGTCATTAATTCTAAATTACCATCTTGAAAAACACAAAATTGCATTTTATTTATGACACCATATTTGTTAAAATAGAAAATACCCCAAAGAAAGAGAATTAACAATATTTTGTAGTTTTTTGTCTTGAACGTACCAGCAAAGGCCTCCTCATGAACAATCTTATTTATCTTCAATTGAGTAACCAAGCAGGTTGTGACCCAACCCCAGAGAACCTTGGGAATAACTCTGTTATTCTTTCAAGAGAGGAAATTGAATCTCAAGATCCTAGCAAGTTGGCTTGTGTTAAAACAATGCTCAACAGTTTCATAGTCATCAATGACCTAGTGGATTACTAGTTGAGAATCACCATACACCTTGAGGTTCTGGATTTTCCATTGAATAGCAATTTTGTGTCCAGTGACCAGTGCTTCATATTCAGCTATGTTGTTGGTGCATGCAAAGGTGATTCTGTAAGATTTGGGTATGATATCTCCTTGCGGGGTGAAAAAAATGATGCCTGTACCTAATCCATGCCTAGTATGTGAGCCATCAAAATAGAGTTTCCATTCATTGGATTCAGTGAAGGCAAAAATGGACTCATCTGGAAATTTTGAAAGTAACGGGTGATCATCAGGAACTGGTGCCTTTGCGAGCTGATCCGCTATCACCTATCCTTTTATTGTTTTTCTATCTACATACTCTATGTTAAACTCAATTAAGAGCATGACCCATTTGGCTAGGTGACCCATGAGAATTGCTTTTCCCAAAATATACTTCAATGGATCAATGCAGGACACGAGCATGGTTTTCTGGTGTAGCATGTAATGTCTTAACTTCTATGTGGCGAAAACCACAACAAGACAGGCTCATTCAATGAGTGAGCAGTTTAATTCATATCCAACCAAAGTTCTACTGATGTAATAAATAACTCTTTCTCATCCTTGTTCATCGTGCTATGCAAGAAGAGCACCCAATGTAGTTTCTGTGGCAGAAATGTACAAGAGAAATGGCTTCCCTGGAATGGGAGGCATCAAGATTGGTGGATGCAAGAGATAATCCTTTAGTTTTTGGAACAAGTGCTCACATTTTTCATTCCAATGGAAAGTTACACCCTTATGCAGTAGATTTTGAAATGACTAGCATTTATCTGCAAGTTGTGCAATAAATCGGCAGATAGGTTGTAGTTTCCCTTGTAGACTTCTCAGCTTCCTTAGGGTGTTTAGTGGAGGCATTTCTAAAATGGCTTGAACCTTTTCAGGGTCCACTTTAATACCTCATTGAGAGATGATATAGCCTAGGATTTTTCCAGAAACAATTCAAAAAACACACTTTTTGGGGTTTAAGCAGAGCTTATACCCTTCCATTCTTTCAAAGATTCGGGCTAGAATACTCAAATGATCTTTCCTGGTTGTAGATTTGTAGAGGAGGTCATCAACATAGTCTTCCATCAAAATGTGCATGAAGTCATGGAAGATTGTAGTCATTTCCCATTGATAAGTAGCTCTAGTGTTCTTGAGGCTAAAGGCCATGACATTCTAGCAATAGGTTCCCCAAGGACATGTGAAAGTTGTCTTGGCTTGGTCCTCAGGAGCAATCCAAATTTGGTTGTAACTAGAGAAGCCGTCCATCAGTGACAACATCTCGTAACCTGCAGTCATGTCAACAATCATGTTGATGTTGGGCAGAGGAAAATCATCTTTAGGGCATGGCTTATTTAGATCAAAGAAATTAGTGCATATCAGTATGCCCCTAACATGATTTCTAATAGGAACCAGATTGGAGATCCAGTCTGCATAATCAATAGGTCTGATAAATCTTGCATCCAATAACTTCTTCAATTCTGATTTTATAAGTAGATCTATTTGGGGATGCATTTTTCTTAGCTTCTGTTTCACTAGCTCCACACCTGGCTTTAGAGGGAGGTGGTGAAGAACTAACTCAGGATCCACGCCAGGCATGTCAGCATATGACTAGGAAAAATTGGTCAGGCACTCAAGGAAGAATCTAACAAACTCATCCTTCTCTTCTAGCGAGAGTGATGCTACAAAATGTATGATCTTGGGGTTGTTTGGTGTTCACAAGTTAATCTCCTTGGTCATTTCAATGAGAAACATCGACTTCTCCTTTGGAGGGGGTATGTCTAGTCTTCCATCCTTGGGCACCTTAGAGAGGTTTTCACCTTTAGATAGGTCCTTTGTTTTTACTTTTTCATAGTCAATTGGCGCCTTTCAGTTTTTACCAGAGGACCTATTCTTTTTATTTTTTTATTTTTTTATTTTATCATTTTCAATTTTGCGACTGGAAGATAGAGTTGAATCCCCAAGATACGCGGTAGCAACAAAGTCAATGGAGAATCCTCTTTTGTGGTCACCAGATGGTATGCCCTCTTGGAGCTCAAAGAATTCTTCTATTGCTTCATTGTTTTTGAAGCAATCCAAGCTTGGTGGTCCTTGCTTGTCCCAATCAATAAGCTCAGGGTAGATTAGGGGGATGGCATCGTTAGTGGCACAGATGTTTTCAGGGCTAGAGGTAAAAGAAAAGATATAAATATCAGTGTCTTCAGAGTCAAAGACATCATGCACAAAAGGTTCAGGACTGGGATCCCAAAAAATTCTAGACCAGGGATTGGGATTGGTTACCGGAGGAGGAACTATGTTAACATGTTTGTCTATAGTAGGTAGGTCTATAGGGTTAGGGAAGAAATGGTCAAGATCATAAGGACTAGAAGTATAGGTGTTCCATTCCCACTCATTTGAATCAGTAGTGTGCTCAGAATGGGTAACCTCAGATGCCTTTTCATCATTTGAAACCTCTACATTTTCACATGAGGCCATTTTGGCATTCGAAGAGCCAATTCGTAATGGTTTGAATCCAATGCCTAGATGAAGGGGATGGCATTTTGAAAAAATTGGTTCAAAAATTCCTTGTTTGTGTACTCCAAGACCACTGTGGCCATCATATCCTTTTTTTTTCATGAGTGTGAACCCAAGCCCGTATCTTTCAATGGGTATCTCAGTGGACTCATGTTCTTGTTTTTGTTGATCTTGGAAGATGCAGCTGGATACATTGTCATATACATGTTCTTTGTGCAAACCTCCCCACCGAGTCAATGTAGGTGAGGGCATAACCTTGATGATAGTCTTGGGTGGTTGTGCTTGCAATAACTTTGGTTTGCCATAAGATTTTGGGGAGAGAGGAAGCTTCCCAATATGAAAAGTTTGTGCCATGGTATACTCTCCACACCCTTTATCTTCAATCTTTAGCTTTCCTTTGATCATTTTTTCAAGGGTATCCACATCATATTTGGAGGATTTCGATGAAGTGGCTTCACTGTTGGTAGGCACCTATTGTGTGGGCCCTTCTCTCAGATTGGCACAAAATTGGAAAGGGTTAGGATCACCTGGGATGGTGATCTCAACTCCCTCATGAAAGAACTTTAGACATTGATGGTATGTAGAGGGAACTGCCTTCATGGCATGGATCCATGGGCATCCTAAGATCATGTTATAGGGAAAGTATAGATCCAAGACTTGCAGAAATGTGTTTTTAGTAACCAGACCAATTCTAATGGGCAGTATGATGACTCCCTTGGAAGGATGTTCAACATCATCATAGGCCTTTATTGTGATTCTCCTAGAAGGATCAATGTCACTCTCATTGTAACCAAGATCAAGAATGACCTTCAAAGTGTAGATGTTAAGTCCCTCTCCACCGTCTATCATGACTCACTAGACCATGGCATTATGGATAAAGAATTCAAGATGGAGAGGGTCATTATGGCCAAGCCGGTCATGTGGAACATCATCTTTGGAAAATGTGACATGCTAGGATGTAGAGAAGTGCCCCATCATGGCCTAAAATTGGTTAGTGTCAACGTCGGTCAGAACAGTGGACTCTTTCAAAGCTTTGTCAAGGACTTCCTTGTGCTGAGGGGATGTGCGCAACAAATCAATGATTGATATCAAGGTAGGGGTCTTACCCAACTGGTCAACAAGGTTGTAATATGAAGGTACCTTGGGTTTGGATGATGTGCTAGGCATAGTAATCTTGGTACGATAGGTAGCGACTACATATTGAGGGTTACTATTCTTATTATCCCAAAAGGTCAGAGTAGACACACATGAATCGGCCTCAGAGAAACAATTGATGGTATAGTCATGGCCGGTCCTCATATAATTGACATTGTTTTTGGAATTTGAATTCAACGTAGAGGCTTTCCCCTTTTCATGATGAACCAAGGGGTTTGTGAAAATAGCATGGTTAGTGTTGGAAGATTATGCCATGGGTTTAACTTCAATCACACCTTCATCAATAAGGTCTTGGACCTTATGTTTTAGCTAGTAGCAGGAATTGGTTCTATGTCCTTTTGTCCGATGATAATCATAGTATTTGTTGTCATCCCACTAAGGGGGTTTCACTGTTGGGGGATCGTGGAGCTTGGGTAATTGAATGTAATTGTTTTGCAATAACTGTTGTAGGACTTAATGGAGTGGTTCACCCAATGGTGTGAACCATCTTTCTGGTTCATCTCTGTTCCTCGGCGGTCGACGCTACTGATTATCATTTTTTTGTGCTTGAGGTTGTGTTGGAGTTGGTGTTGGAGGCGGTGCTCAAGTCATTGTCTACGTATTGGTAACAGTAGGTCCTTTAAGACTCACTTTCTATTGTGTCACATTAACTGTCCATGCATCAACAACACCATCATTTGCGACATTTTTATTTTGGGACCAAAATTTTGGCTTGTCACTAGAAGTGTTCGCAGTCTGATTGTCCTTGTTGATTTTTAATACTCCTTTTTCAATAAGAGCATCTTCAATGCTTATTCCCTTTTTCATGAGCTTTTGAATTGTACTTGGTCATTTAATATTGAGCTCATACATTATCTCAGGTACCAGATTTTGGATAAATAATAGAATTTTTTGTTCTTTTAGAAAATCAAAAGGACATTGACTTACCAAATTCCTCCATCGCAGTAGGAAGGTCATAAAGGATTCTCCAACCTTTTGTTTGGTCGTGCATAAGTCAGTTAGCATAACCTCACTTGATATGTTGAACACAAAATGAGAGATGAATTTTTTGGCTAGTTCTTTCCAAGATATGATATTGCTAGGTAGTTTAGAGTACCACTCCATTGCTTGACCCCCAACGCTTTGAGGGAAGAGTCGCATGAGATACGTGTCATCATGATTAACCTCAATGTAAGACGTATATAATTCCTGAATGTGGTCGATC
This sequence comes from Thuja plicata, assembly GCA_018584345.1. NCBI lineage: Eukaryota > Viridiplantae > Streptophyta > Pinopsida > Cupressales > Cupressaceae > Thuja > Thuja plicata. Next base: position 1,796,549 of record MU227908.1, read on the forward strand.
AGATTACCTTTTCCTTTGTATTTCTCAAACTTAGGTATGTCAAAATTCTTGGGAAAAGGAGGCATGTAAATGCTTAGATCGAATGGATTAGGACACATGTCTTGTTCTGTGTAGAGTGTCTTGGTGTCCTTGAATTGCATATCATTTAGTTGCTTCTACAAGCGTTGGATTTGTTGAAGCATTTCTTCACTCTTTGAAGACTCCACAACTTTTTTATGTGTATCAGAATGATGTGTCTGCCTAGAAGCCCTTGAATGTCAACTATATTCTGAGGCTCGATCTGATTCTGATGATTCAGATGATATGTCGTAAGCTGATGCCACATGTTGTCTGGCATGTTGGTGGGGATCTTCCACATGTTGTTGGTTTAGTGGTGCAAGATTGTATTGCTGACCTTGTGTCGCATAATATGGTTGGGAAACTTGCTGTTGATATCATGATGTATATTACTGTTGTTGAGTTTGCACCCCATGCTGTTGTTGTTGAGACACATTTTGTTGTTGTGCGACATACAGTTTGTAAACATGTTTTTGTTGTTGCTATTGTTGAACATGTTGTTGTCTTTGTTGCTAAGCATATTGCTATTGCAAAGCATGTTGCTGTTGTCGTATATACTATTTTTGTAAAGCATGTTGCTATTGTTGTATATAATATTGTTGTAGAGCATGTTTCTGCTACTGTACATATTGTTGGGTATGTTTTTGTTGTCGTGGGTGCACTTGTTGCACCTTTGGACCTTGCACAGTTTGGGTGACAGGATGAGATTCTTGACCCACCTACACTATTAGTTGTTGCATGCTATGACCTTGTTGACATCGAAGTGGTCCAAGTATGCCATCAAGATTTGCAGTCTTACATTTTGGTGGTTGCGTTTGAGACATCATGTTAACTTGGGCTACAAATTGAGGTTGCACTGGTTGGGCTTCATTCACAAGTGGTTCTCGTTGAGTCACTTGGGCTTGTTGCACTTTCTCTACGACATGTGCTTGTTGGTTCACCTTAGGTGGAATTGGTGCAATATCCACGAGACTCTTCTTCTTTTGTTCTTGCAATTGATTGGGTACAGTTGTAGTAGTTTCTTTAGATGTATCAAATGTGGGTACCCTTGGTGGTTCATTAAATGGTCCTTTGGACGTTGTTGCATATGAAGTGCTTCCTAGGAAAGTTGTATGTGCTACCAAAGGAGGACCACTTGATTGTGTTTCATCAAAAGGGGGTACATCTGGCATGCCCCGAGAAAATGTGAACATCTCATTTGATCCTTTTGGCAAGCGATTCTTTAAATGAATCCTCCATATTTGTTTAGGACCGTTTTAGGGATTTGTGTAGCATCTACCATCTCGAGAGGAGGGAGTTATGCTTCTTCAAATAAAGGATTATCCAATGGTATATATTTTTCCCTTGGATGAATATCAACAGTTAAATCATTTCATTGTCATTTTTGTGTTAGCTCCATAGCTGAATCATCGAAGGGTTGTTCTCACTTTTCTCTATCCTGCACCACTAAGGCTTGGGTCTCTTCCAAAGTAGATGATGGGGGAGTTTGATATTCCAAAAATAGTTGAGGGTTTTTCTTCCAAATCACTTTGATATACCATCACGGATCTTGAGTCATAAGGTATGTTAATGTTTGCTGAATTTTCTTGTTCTTAACGACCTCATCAATTTCCTCTTTTGGTAAATCTTTGAATGAAGCAAATGTCCTATGTGAGTCACCAGAATCCAAAGAGGGACTTGAGGCATTGCCTTGATCTTGATTGTATGGTAGTGGTGGCAGAGGTTGATAAGAGCCAAAGTCCATGTTTGACATAGGTTGTTATTGCAAGTAATTAGGTTGGACTTGATTGATTTGAGAAATTTGTTGGTATTCCTCCTCAGACGTAGGGGGAACACTACCTTGGGCAGGTGGCATAGGTACAAAGATTGGTTCAAATTTTGGGGGAGGTCCCCACTGAATAGTGCCAAATTTTGGGGAAGCATTTGAAGGGTACCCCATGTTGCATAGATCATTGCTTGAAGCAGGTTCTTGGGGAAACGCGACATGTCTTGGGTCATTAAAGTTTTGATGCACTTCTTCCAATTATTGCATGTTGACTAGGTCAGTTTGATTATGATAAGAAACACGTTGTCTTAGATCAAAAGGTAATTGTGATTCTGGTTGTGACGTAAAAATAGGAAAATTAGGATCTTTTTGTCCTTTGGATGCTTGAGACCTTGTAAAAACTGGCATGATTACTATATGCAAATGCAAGATTTGTTTTGGAATTTTTGATTTTTTGGAAATGCAAGGAAGTTATGCAAATGCAAGCTAAGGTTTATGCAAATGCAAGCTAAGGTTTATGCAACTGTGTTTTTGGCATTTTTGGACTTTAACAATTAATCTTTTGAAAGGAGACAAATTTAGGAGCATAACCTTATGAGGTTGAATAAGGATCTTCACTTGAAAAGATAGGATTTTGGAACAAGGGACAAGCTTGATAAAAAGGCTTAGGTCAAATCCATCATGAAAAAGGTGGAATAAGACCAAATTGATAAAGGGGGGTTTGAAATTTGGAAAAAAGGGGGATCAAGTCAAGATCCTATTTTCAACATCATAAAGAGAGGTTCCATGATTTGGATACTTTCTAGGATTGTTTGCAAAGTTTTTAAGGAGGATCTAAATATGAGCTAAGTATGCAAGAGGGCTATGATTATGACTTATGCAAAGGGACTATAATGAGGATTAAAATAAGGTCTATAATGCAAGGAGTTTTTGAAATGCACAATGCAAGGAGATTAGGTCATGAATATGCAATATGAAGGCTATCAAGCATGCCAAAAGGTTCCAAGTGAAAAGTTCAAGGTTCCATATGTTTACTCAAGGACAAGTTTTGTTGTGACCATTTGATTGTTCTTGAAGATTGATTTGGAAAAGTGTTCTTTAAGGAGAATGTTTTTAAGATGTTATCATTTTGATTAAGGTTTGAACATCCACACAAGACACATCATTCAAAATGGCTGTTGTAAAATGATCAAACACACCACTTCCTAAGGATAACAAGGACAATATCTATTGAATCCCCACTTGAACCAAAGTTCAGCCATGCTTACTAATAGTAGACAACCTAGAATCTTGGAGGCACGGGCTCCTCCTTACATGTGCACTCACTTCTCAGGCACTCCAAGCTTCAAATCCCAAGGGAAATCACTTCTCAAGGGAATGTTCTCTCAACTAATAGCCATGAAAGTGTGGGGCATCTTAGTTGGTCTCTGACCTTCCGCACCAACAAATGGAAGGTTTTTGGCTACTATGACATGGTGTTTAATAAGGGCATCCATTCAGGTGGTTATACATGTGGCATATTAACTCTGTTATAGAGGCCTCCCAACCTATGAAAGTTACATTCCGTAGGTTTCAATTCACCACAAGGGTATTGAGGGAGATATTATTCCTGGTATAATTCATTCAACACCTGTCCAGTGAGAGATTAATCATAATGGAATATTTGTATCTTGATTGGATGGGCTTGCCTTTAGCCTATCACTGGTTGGGCATCCACTCTCACTGGATCTACTAAAGAACTTGGGAGGTAGCCATTCTATAAGAATGATATGAGTTTCTCTTACACCCAAGATCCATGAAGGCGAGGGGAGAGGATACACTCATATGATTCTTAGGGTTTTACAATCTAGAAAACACATTTAGACACATGAAAGCAAAAGGTTCATTTCAAGCACCAAAGTGAAGTGTTTTCTAACTACAAAAAGCAAGCACAAGAGTTTGGGAAAACATAAGGTCTTCTACAAAATGTCCTGCATTGAAACCGTTAGTAGTTTTTAGGATTCAATCTTCATCCCACGGTTGCCATCATGCTGCACAAAATCATTAGTAACACCAAAATCCAGTAGTCTAAGTGCATAAACAAGTATAGGAATGCAGAAACCCAAAAATCACATTGAAAAACATTACTTTTACCACTTGCATAGGAACAGCGACCACCTGTGCAGGAACAGGCTCCCACCTATGTAGCTTCTGACCACCTGCACATGAACAGTGACAACATGCGCAACAACTGATCAGAAGCCTAAAAATGACCAAAAACTTGCAAAATAGAGCCTTTTTCAACATATAAGCATGCAATAACATCAAAAACATTTCTAGGGTTGATTAATCATGTCATTTAAGTTGATTTTCAAATATTTGAAGTGAAATCGAAACCCTAACTAGCTTGCATGTGCATGAAAATAGTTTTACAATACCTTAAGGACCAAATCTGCATTTGATCCTAAACTATGTTAGATTTCATTTTAAGTCCCCAAATCAGATAATGCATGTTCATTTTAAGCCCATTAACAACTCAAACAACTTGAATTTGCATGAAATAGTCCATTTCCACCCCTAGTTAGGCTAGATTGCAAGTTGCTTAAAATTTGAACAAGTTTGATAGCATGAAACCCTAGACTAGATGAGATTCATTTTAGGAGCCCAAATACAAATGTGTATGTTCATTTTAGGTTTTGAAAATGAAAGTGTGAAGTTAATTTACCAAATTAGAGTTCATTAACCAAACTTAGGGTTCATTGGAATAGATTAGGGTTTATTTTTACTTGAAAATAGAGAAAAAGTAGAGGAGGAAGCCCTAAATGCAGAATGGCTTCCTAAACACTCAAGAAATGATCCTAAACCCTAAAGGAGCATCCCGTGTGACCAACTGCATAGCTAAGAAGCCAAATGTGTAGCTCTAGGCTCCAAGTGTGTAGGTCTGGGTACCACCTGTGTAGGACTTAACCACCTATGCAGAAATAGTGACCACCTATGCAGGAATAGTGACCACCTATGCAGTTTTAGTGACCACCTACCCAGCTCTCTTCCAGAACCTAAAAAAGACACAAAAACATAAAAAATTCATCAGTTATGCATGATTCACATCAAGTTCACCAAATATAAGACTAGAAAAGGGGTTAAAAAGCACATCTAGGTAACCACAAACCATAAACAATATACTACCCTAACTAATCTAACATTAAAACCATTTGAAACAAGAGTTAAAATATATGCAAGATAACACAAACAAACTCCCTTCAAATTTAGTTCTAATGATCTCCTTTCTTCTCCATAGAGGTTGATATGTTTCTCTTTAAAAAACACAATTGCACAAAGAACTTGAAAGCTTGGATTGATAATGAGAATTGCTAGGAGATAGTGGTTCTTGAGGTTCTCAACAATCTCGTGGTTAACCTTGAATGAGAGGAATGCATCCCATTTTATAGAAAATGAGAGACATTTAGGGGAGATTGAACAAAATCCTTGCATAAATGCAAATTTTGGTTGGTGAGATGCTTGGAAGCATGAAATGGGGGAGAGATATTGGAGGATATTAAAGATATTGAAGAAGCACCTTAGTAGGGATGTGAATCCTCAATTGAGGGATATGGAAATTAGGTGAGATTAGGAGGATATTAATTCAATTAATAAATCAATATTCCTCACAAATACAAATTAGATTTATGAAATTATAAAATCTCATAAATTGAAATTAGCTAATTAATTAATAAAATTTAATTAATTATTGGAGACTTAGGGAAAGGGGAATAAGTAAATTTTATTTATTTATTTATTCAATTAGGACTTAGGATAAACTATGGGTTATTCAAAGTGGGAAATTAGTGGATTATAGGTCAAATTGAAGGTATTGATGTCGAATTGAAAGGGGTTTGATAATGTTGATAATGATTAGGGTTAATTCTGAGGGTTCCGGAATAGTTTAGGAAATCATGAGGCATCGATGAACTTTTGACAATGCGCCCGCGTAATGATGATTGGAAATGATTGAAAAGCGCCAATGAAATTTGATGGCATCGTAAGATTGAAATGGGGAAACATTGATGATCTTTGACAATGTTCCCGAAATGATAATCAAAGATAGTAATGACAGTAATGAACAACACTATCGAATTGATATTTATAGATTGACAATGATAACATCGATGATCTTGGAAAATCCTCCTAATAAGATGATAAGATTGATCAAATTGAAATTAGGGTTTGATTGATTGGTTTGAAATTGGGTTGATTAGGCATCGGTGATCTTGGACAATGCCCCAAAATAGTCAGAATAGGTCCAAACAATTTTGTAAGTGATTAGGAATAGAGTAGGATAGATTTGAACTGATTTAGGAAGGTTTTGAAAGGTTTAGGATCAAATAGGATTAGTTTAGGAAGGTTTGGGATGGTTTAGGATCGAATAGGATCGGTTTAGGAAGGTTTGGAAATGATTGATTTGATAGCGAAAGTAGAATTGTTAGTAAATAATTGAACAATTTTTAAATATTCAATCATTGATGAAAGACACAATGTCACCATATAATGAAGTTCATATGTGCAACATAGAGGAATAATCAGGTCACAAAACAACATTTTGATTGTAATGTGAAAATTTTTAAAACATGTAAACCCGTAGGCTCGAACTATTTTTAGGTGTCTACACACACACACAGATATATATATATATATATATATATATATATATATATATATATATATATATNACACACACAGATATATATATATATATATATATATATATATATATATATATATATATGTATGTATGTATGTATGTATGTATATGTATAACTTAAATAGCTTATTTCCCATGAGACATTACATGATAAATAAATTTAAGGTATGATCCCTAGGAATTCATTAGATAAAAGAGTTTGATATCATCCTTAATAAATTTATGAATCATTAAAGCTAATGAGACCACCTATTTTTGCAACCATTAAAGTCAATGAAATAAAATATTTTGGAATTTTCTACAATTAAAGACCATGAATGGAATCCATGTGTGTGAACTTGATGCAGAGGTTATGGTGGTTTGATCCAAAACTTGTTGTATTCAATCTTCTAAGGTGTTCTTCACCCAATGACCCCATTTTTCCAAATGCTCCCAACTTGAAAATCTAACTTCTCCCACACAATCACTGCTTCTGAGGGTTTTAAATGAATCAATACACTTAGCCAACTATTCTCTGATGGTTCTTGCAATCTTACTCTAAGATCTTATCAATGGCTCTACTTATAAGCCCTTAATCCTAGTAACCCTATTTCCCAAGTACAGTCAACTTATCTTTTGATTTACCAAAGAATCCCCCCAAAAAATACATTTTTAGACACCCATTATCCTCCTACACAATATATGTCAGGATGAGGTATGCCTTTTTTGGAAAGTATGTCTCAACATCTACTATCTCCACTAGCCTAAAACCCCAATTAGGCCTTCATTTATAAAGGAACTACTAGAAGGGCTCATCCAAAAACCCTATAAATTTCCATAATCTTGGTATATGACCTAAAAAAAGATAATATGGCACTATTTTTCTTCTATGACTTTTTTAGATGTTGGGTCCACCATACCCTCTCTAAATTGCACTAAAACTAGGGCCTCCTAGTTCAGACCCCTCCACTCACTTCCAGAACCCAAAACAAGGTTCCTAACCATTTATTTGACATTTAAATACACATTATTAAATAAAATATCCCTCTCCTTAAGGCAAAACTTCCATTTCTATACTCTAGCCACCAAATTCATCAACTTTCCTTAATCGTGTCTTAGTGATCACTACTTTCCATAGTTTATCTACACAATATCATATTATTATTATATAATAAATGTTAGATAAGTTTCATTTCATTATAAATAGACAATCTACATTTATGGAATGACCATCTTCATTTGGGAAACCAAACTATTATTAAAAAACAATGGTTTTACTTGACTGTTAACACAAAATGGTGTAAAATTAAAACAAATTGATTTTCAGAATATTCAAAATTGTTTAAAACAATGATGTAGATATTATCAATACATTACAAACATATAAGAGTCATGATAAATCTTAAACCATGCAATGAGACATTAAAATCGCAGAATTACTGAGCTTTTATTGAAATTCCTTCTTACAGTCCGTACACCAGGCATTTGTTATGTCGTACAATGACCATTTCCAATCATATAAACCTCCTACCCAAATTATCAAACTAATTTTTATTATTTACATTTCTTATTGAAGGCTAAAAATATCCTAAACTAATTTCCCTCCAAAATGCTACTTAGCCGTTGTTATTTGAAATTTTCAATTTCTAATTCTCATTTTAATGCATTTTCCTATCTAAGACATATTCCAATAAAGCCACTGGATCATTTATGATCACTAAAACTCTCATAGACCCTAATTAGACTCCTAGGGTACTATTGACCCTACTTATAAAGCATTTTGGTCCTAGGCCCTTACCAGGACCTTCATAAAATTTGTTCATTACAACATTTTTAACATTTTTGTCCTTACAATATGTCATAATTGGCTTTAATACATCATAGTTTATCATTTTTGTATTCAAAGTCTTCATAAATCCATGGTGACTCCTTGATGGATCCATTTTGTTTTTCATCCTCCTAGATGACCTGGCACCATATTCCTCAAAATTAATAGAATTCTTGTCCGAATAATTGGACATTGTCTTCCATCCACCAGTCTGATCATTTCTTGGTTCCATCCTCTTTTTAGAGATCCAATAATCTCCCAAAGTCACCTGCTTTCTTCCCTTCCAACTTGTATTCACATCATAAATTTTTTTATCACTAAAACATGTATTTAGATGTCCTCTCCTAGGACAGTGTTGTTTGTATTGGGATTGTATCCCTACCCCCATCTCCTTCATATGCTACCTCTGCAACTTCTCCATTCCTTCACCCTTCATGTGCTCAACAATAGGATAAATAATGGTCCCCACTTGCACACATTGTAAGCTCCGAAGCCTTGCATCATTAATACTTCCCTTCCTCTTAGACTATTGCAAATTTGTATCCATCTTCCAACCAGTATCATGCCTCCTTTGACCCTACACATCCTCAAAAATCTGATCTCCAAAACACATTATAATGTTCCCCATGTCCTTACAAACCAGATTATACCTTTCTTTACCCTTATGCACAATTTAAGTATTTAAATAACAATCATGAATGGTTTTCCTAGCCTACTGCCATGGTCTTCTTAAAATTATATGTCCACAAGTCATATCTATGACATCACACATTACTTGATCATTATAGGGACCAATTGAAAAATTAACAAGAGATTTTTGACTAACCTCTACATGCAACACTTGACTTACCCAAGTGGCTTTGTAAGGGCTAGGATGATCTACTATTGTCAATCCCAATTTAGTCACCATTTCCATTGAAACTATATTGTTATGTGTCCTTGAATAAACAATTACCTTGCCTTGAACCAAACATTTGGATCTGAATATGCTTGCTTGTGCTTGTGTTAACGCTCCTCCTTTTCTCATGACAAGATATTCTCCTTATTCAAGAGGTGCTAACCTTGGTTCATTCCTCTCTTCCTCTTGAACTAGATGTGTCCTTATATCCCTTCCTTGGTCTGATTCATTCCACTTTGGACACCTAAATTATTGATGCCCTAATTCATTACAATGAAAGAATCTACCCATGAAGATATCACTTCCTCTTCCTCCTCCAAATCTTCCACCTCTGTAGTTGTATCCTCCCCTTTTATCTAATGTAGATTCCTTGCATTTATCCTTTTCATTGATGCTCTAAAAATCTGAATTTGTCCCATCACCTCATCCTCTCATGGCTCCTCCTCCTCTATTGTTCTTTCTTTCATTCTTCCTCTTAAACTTCTCCTATGCTCTAATAATTAGTTGAAAACATTCTCCAATTTTTCTTGGCACATTTAACCCTATCTCATCCTGAATGTTGTATCTTAGGCCATTGATGTATCTATCCACCTTCTCATCCTTATCTTCCACTCCTCCCCTAATTCTTAGGGTGTGAAATTTCTCCATATAGGACATAATATCCACGTCCCTTTGCTTCAAATTGTTTCTTCTCATCTTTATTTGGATTTCCAAATATGATGGCAAGAATTAACTCTTCACCATTGTCTTCATCCTCTCCCAATTTGATATTTTATTCAACCCTCTTGTTATCCTTTCATTAACTCTTCACCATGTAAGTGTTTTTCCCCTTAACCTTGATTTAGCCAACTTCAACTTCTTCTCTTCTTCTACATCCTTAAGATAAAAATAATTCTCTAGTGCTTCCACTCATCCAAGCACTTCTTCTGTATCCATCTTTCCTTGGTAGATTGGAAAATCTACATTTCTCCTACCACCACTTCCCTGTACTAATTTTATCAACCTCATGAACCTCCTATCCTCAGGATCATTTTATTCCCCATGAACCCAATTCACTTATTCTTCATTGTATTCTTCTTCTCCTTCATTGTTCTCCTCATGAACCTCTTCTCTGCTAGGTTCTTGTCTCTCCTTCTCCAAGGATTTTATCCTTGATATCAGTTTTAATATCTCCCTTCTTAACTGTCTTTCTTCTCTTTCCTTTGTTATTTCCATGTCTCTCTTTACACTCTTCTCATTTTCAAGGGCTTCCCTCAATTCTTCTATCTCTCTATCCATATGGTTCTTAGGTTCCATGTCTAAAACTTGTATCTCCTCCCTTCTCAAGGATCTACTTACTGACACTCTAATACCACTTGATGCAGAGGATATGGTGGTTTGATCCAAAACTTGTTGTATTCAGTCTTCTAAGGTGTTCTTCACCCAATGACCCCAATTTCCCAAATGCTCCCAACTTGAAAATTTGACTTCTCCCACACAATCATTGATTCCAAGGGTTTTAAATGACTTAATGCACTTATCCATCCATGCTCCAATGGTTCTTGAAATCTTACTCCAAGATCTTATCAACAACTCTACTTATAAGCCCCCAATCCTAGTAGCCCTATTTCCCGAGTACAGTCAACTTATTTTTTTATTTTACCAAAGAATCCACAAAAAAATACATTTTTAGACACCCATTATCTACCTACACAAAATATGTCAGGATGAGGTATGCTTTTTTTGGAAAGTATGTCTCAACATCTCCTGTCTCCACTAGCCCAAAACTGCATTTAGGCCTCCATTTATAAAGGAACTAATAGAAAGAATCAATCCCAAACTCTATTATTTTCTGTAGTCTTGGGATATTACCTAAAATAAGATATTATGGAACTCATTTTATTCTATTATTTGTTTAGATGTTGGATCCACCATACCCTCTCTAAATTGCACTAAAACTAGGGCCTCCTAGTTCAGACTCCTCCACTCATTTCCAGAACCCAAAACAAGGTTCATCACCATGTATTTTACATTTAAATATATATTATTCAATAAAATAGACCTCCCCTTAAGGAAAAAATTCCACTTCTATACTCTAGCCACCAAATTCATTAACTTTCCTTAGCCATGTCTTGGTGATCACCACTTTCCACACTTTATCTGCACAATATCATATTAGGATTGTATAATACATGTTAGAGAAGTATCATTCCATGATAAACAGACCATCTACATTCCTGTAATGACCATCTTCATTTAGGAAACCAAACTGTTATTGAAAAAATAGTGATTTTACTTGGCTGTCAACACAAAATGGTGTAAAACTAAAACCAATTGATTCTCAAAACATTCAAAATGGTTTAACACAATGATGTAGATATTATCTATACATTAAAAACATATAAGAGTCACTATGAATATTAAACCATGCAATGAAACATTAAAATTGCAAAATACTGAGCTTTTATTGAAAATCCCACTTACAGTCCCTACACTAGGCATATGTTATGTCATACAATGACCATTTCCAACCATATAAACCTCCTATCCAACTGATCCTGACAATTTTGATTAGTTACATTTCTTATTTAAGGCTAAAACTATCCTAAACTAATTTCCTTCCAAAATGCTACTTAGCCATTGTTATTTGAAATTTTGAATTTCTAATTCTCATTTTAATGCATTTTCCTATCTAAGACTTATTCCACTAATCCCATTTTATCATTTATGATCACTTAAACTCTCATAGAACCTAATTATAATCATAGGGTACTATTTACCCTACTTACAAAGTATTTCGGTCCTAGGCCCTCACCAGGACCTTCAAAACATTTGTCCATTATAACAATTTAACATTGTTGTCTTTACAATATGCCATAATTGGCTTTAATGCATCATAGTTTATCATATTTTTCTTCAAAATACTCATAACTCCATGGTGACTCCTTGATTGCTCCATGTTGTTGGTCATCCTCCTAGGTGCCCCTACACCAAAACTCTAGGGTTGGTGGCAAAAATTACTGCCTTGGAATAGTTGAACCCCATATTTAAATAAGGAAAAAAATATATAAATGAATCAAATTTAAGGCTAAAACTATAACCTAGTAAATGCCTTTGAATTAATATTACCAATTACTAACCTAAAGAACTATATAATGAAGAAACCTTGAAAGAGACAAAAGAGAGACAAAGGATGAAACATAATACTGTTGGCAAGAGTGAAATATATGGTTGTTCATAAATTGTCATTTCTAGAAACACATACCTTTGGTATGGTCGCTTGGAATGGAGATAAGTTTTGGATAATAAATTAAGTGAAAAATGCCTAAGTAGAGAGTCACTTCACCGTGTATATTTGAGTTGTTTTGATTAGCGAGCACAAGATACTAATTGCAATGACATGCAAGCTTAGGTATGTGATATATAGGATGTATTAAAACTTTTTTAATGGTCGCTTGAACTTTGGTTACATCTAGAAAGAGTTATAGATTGGAAAATACATGCAAGTGCAGTAAACAGTAGAAACATGGTATATGAGTGGACACAATGTTTGGGGGTATAACATAAGTTATTTTTTTAATATAATTTATGGTAAATGATAGGGCCTCACCTATCTTGGAGGATGAATGATCGCATGGGCTAAGATTGGAGATACATTTTTTGAATATATAGTAAGATGAATGAGAAATAGAATTGACCGATTATATATATCTTGGGCTGCAAAATAATTAGTAGTGACAGATGAAGACATGATGGGTGAATGAGCAAAGATTCTATGATTATTTTTGTGATCTTCAACTGAAATTTGGCATAACAGATGCTACTACAATTAATTTTTGTTATTAAAAATCTTCTTCTTTGTAATATAGATAGTGAGATCCATTGTATAATCCTTAATAGGGTTATATACTCCTAATAGGTTATGTCCTTTAACAGGGACATGTACTAAATGTAATATTCATCTCCTAATAGAGATATGTCTCCTAACAAGGACATTATACTCTTAGTACATATATTATGGGTACCATTGCCATCGGGGTTTTCCCTTGGCCAGGGTTTCCTCGACAACAAATCATGGTGTTATGAGTTATGTGTTTTATGTATATGCTTTTATATTTTAGTTATTGCATGGTTAAGTTTTAAATGGATCTGATTTAATAAAAGTTCCACAACATTGATTCGCCCCCCCTCTCATTGTTTTTTAACAATTGGTATTAGAGATTGTGGCCCTCTGAGATAAATCCTAACAACTTGAGGGAGATCCTGATGGATTGAAGTAGTTTGAAATAAAACTTTGAGGCAACACTTGAAGACCTAGATACGAATAATGTTGACAATGTTGAATTGAAGCATAAGATAAGAAGGGCTAAAGACTATATCAAAAATCTTAAGGAGAAGCTTGACATTTCAAGGAACAAAAGGCAGGATCTTGTTGAGAAGATGAAGGAGGAACCTGAGACTTATTCATCTGATCTGATTGAAAAAATTAAACATGAAAAGGAAGAAGTAAAGCATAAATGTGAGATAACTACTTTGAAAATGTCTAAGGAAATTCAAAAAGAAAAAGAGGAAAGGACCAAACTTGAAGAAGCCTTAAAAATTGTGAAAATACACATGGGAAATATGAAAATTGAACTTAACAATGTCAAAATTAATTATCAGGAATTAGAGAAGTATAATTGCATTATTAAGGGAGAACTTGTAGAGGAAAAGAATCACATTGAGAAACTTTATGCAAGCATTGATATATTTGACGATCAATTGGGAAAACCAAAATCCTTAAAGTGACAAAATTGGAGTTGGATTCAACGAAGTCAAATGCTCTAAATCTTAGGAAGAAAAATAAGAAGGCAAAGCAGAATAAGCACCTAATCAGAATGAGTAACTTAAAGAGAAGATCAAACCTTTCAAGGGAAGATGCTTTGGATGCAACAAAATTGGTCAAATGAAGAAGGATTGTAGAGGTAACAACTCTTGCAAACCCTTTTCTGGTTATTGCTTCAATTGTTGGGCATATGGCCACAAGAAGAATGATTGCAGGATCCCTGATAATACATGGAAGAAACAAGATTATGTCAGACAACAAAGTGGAAACAACAATGCTACACCTAATAAGTTCACATGTTACAAATGCAACAACCTTAGGCATATTGAAAGAAATTTTAGATTGCAGTTTAATCAGAGAAGACCAGTTGTTACATGTTTCAAATGCAACAATCAAGGACTTATAGAAAAGTAGTGTAGGTATAATGGACCTGTTAACAACAGAAGACCACCTATAGTCATAAAGAAAAATATTGGTGATACTGCCAAGAGCTTGGTAGACTACATGGATAAGTAAAATCACCTTTTTGTGAAAGAAGGAAGCAAGGAAAGTGGTAATGTATGTAAGGAGAAGAATCAGAGTGAATCTAAGGGTCAGGGAGAGTCAATTGGTGCTTGTGGATCTTCACCCGATGCTAGTATTCCAACTTCAGCATAAATGGCCACGCATGGCCTTAGGGGAGGCATTAAAGAACTTAACTAGTCTATTATCCAACCCCTGATTTAGAGAATAAGAAGATGCGATGTTAGCTACAATTATATGGATATGTGCAGGAGTTAAATTCATGTTTGTGAGATCTGAAAGATTACAAAGTATGATCCCTAGTAATTTCATGGTTGACTAGCCTTATTACAACTTTTTGAGTACATTGAGAAATGTTTCAGAAGTATCCTGTGAGGTATATATAGGCACACTTAGTCATTTTTATGACCATTTGAGCAAGTTTGAGAAAATCAGAGAGTGATCTTGGAGTAGTTTGAACATTTTTTGTGTTTGCATGATTCGAAACCCTAGTTTGGTGAAAAGAGGTATTTAAATTTGTTTGCGAGCTAAATTTTTAGTAAGCATCCATTCGAATCCATTGAAGATGACCCTAAGTGCACATTTTTGCAAACCCTACACAGGGTGTTGCATGTAGAAGACATTAGGGATTATATTCACTATAAATTGGAGACTATTGGAGATGCTGATATTCACAAAGAGTTTGCAGACATGTTAAATAATGTTGGGTCACTAAAACCTAGTTTTTCAAAATTAAAAAAACCAAAACCTTCTGCAGATGACTAAATTTCATTAATTCAATGAGCTAGAATGGATCGAAATTGTGTTGAGTAGGATGCATGACCAATTCTTTTGGGTTGGAGACAAACCTATGAAGATTACCAAGGAGTTAATTCATTTGGTGAATGGGATTAATAATGCAGGCAAAATCCCTACAATGGTGAATAATATGAAGGAGGTTGAAATCCTAATAGAATCTAAGTGGGGCAAGCGTGCAGTGACGATAAAAAATATCAGGCAAAAGGATGTAAGGCTGATATCCATTATTCTTGGTTACAAAATACACTATAGTAGAAGGGTGAACTCTATATCAATATGTATTATTCACATGGATTATAAGATGATCATTGAGAATGAACATTATGATGTTTGTGAAATCTTGAGACTGCAACTATTGGAGAATTTGAGGAGAATTAAGAAGAATAAATCAAACACCTTAAGGTTTGGATATTTGGTATTGCACCTTTTCTTCCACATAACACACAGATTTCCTGGCATGCATGTATGGAATGCAGATGATCCTACTGCTACTTAGATTAGTAGGTACTATAAGATGTAGGAAAATAATAATATTGACTATGAACTATTTGGTTTGTTTAAAATTTTTCAAAGATAGATGAAACAAAGAGTAAGGATACCTAGGGAAATAGTGGAGAAGTATAAGGAAACTATCTACTTCATGGTGGAAACATATTGTACCTATTTAGAGGTAGTAGAACCTATGGTGTAGTGGTGTACACACATGGGATATGAGGTAAACTCTCAGATTCTTATCCCTCATATTGAACACATCTTAGTATCTGAGAAGGATCCAAATGAAAAAGATGGGGAACTTATAAAGAAAAATCTCTAAAGGTAAGATAAGATTTGACTAAGAGAAAGGAAAATAAAAATAGAGAATATTGTGGACAAAATTGTATAAAAAGAAGACATATCTAAATAAAAAATAGCAGATATGAGGAAAAAGGGCACAAAGATATCTTCTCGACTGGCGAGCTCAGAAACTGCTCCCCTATAGTCAAAAGAAGTAGTGGAAATATCATATTAACCTTTGGCAATGGTATCAGTGCATGATCAAACTCCTACCCCTTCTAGGAGAACATCACAGAGGTTTGCAATAGTGAAGATTGAGAAGAAGGAATCTAGGAGATGCGTATGAGGAAAAAGAGGTCCTCTAGACCCAAGATGATGACTATGGACCTAGTACAAAGAAGAAGACCTTGGAAGAATCACCTACAAAGAAGAAAAAGAAGGAAGAAAAAGTAGAGGAGAAGAAGAATAAAAAGGCTACTGAAATTGTTCCAAAGAAGATAGCACAAGAGAAGCCTACTGAGACAACTGTGGAAACCTAATTTTAAATAATTGACAAAGAGGATAGTAGAGCAGAGCAAGCTGAACCAGTTGCCTAAGTACTATGAGAGGTATGGTGAGAAAGATAGGAATGAAATAGAAGATATTGTTATAAACCATATGTTAGCTTTTTAAAAGAATTTGATTGAGCTTAAGAGTAGTATTCCTAAGGATTTATTTGATAGAATAGAGATTAGGAAGCAAAGAGCCTTAGAAGAAGATGATAAGATCTGGGTGAAAATATGCATCCAGTCATTTCTTATAAAGAGATTGATCAAGATAATGGCAAGGAAGTATGAAGAAGTTGAAGAGGATACACAAAAAATCATTGATAATATTCTACTGGAAGAAGGTCCTAAGAAATCCAAGGATCCTAAGCAAACTAAACCTAAGGACATAAATATTGGTGAATCATCTAGACTAGTTAGAGCACAAGAAGAATAGACCAAGGAATATCAAATTACTGATCAGTTATTTAGTAGTACTATGCAGTAGCTTGATTTCTTTGTTGAGGGTGTGAGAATCACACTTGATGCTACCTTGACAGAAAAGGATCCATTATTAAAGATGACACTTGATGCATTGGTTGTAGATACAAAGGTTGTAGATCAAGGATAACAAAACAAGGAATCAGATATGGTCGCAGAACTAAAAGATGGAACAGAGGTAGAAGAGCTGAAGGAGGTCAAGGCTGAACCTATTGAGACTTCATTAATTAATACAATGGAAATTTAGATGAAAGTTCTTGAACATATTATGCTTACACCTCCTAGAAAACCATTGTTGGAAAGTAATAAGAAGTCAATGCTGACTAATGTGGATGAGATGGATGAAGATGACCTAATAGGGTTATCAATGATGGTCTTTGCTAAAGAAAAAGAAAAATCTAAATAGAGGACTGAAAAGAAGGAAAAATTATTAGGCAGGGTCATTGTTACAATGAATAAACTAATACCTTTTACCTTTCACATTCCAAAGAAATGATACTGCAAAAAATTTGGACAAAGTCTTGGATGATTTTGATTCTCATTTCACATCTTTGGAGAAGGTCGCAACAAAAAAGGTGGAGAAGGAATACATAAAGAAGAAACTAGCAGAAGTGTGCCTATCCATCACTTGGGTCACTAACATTTTGGAGGGCATCATATAGGAAACCAAAGCCTGTATCAATCAAGGTATTAAGGTGTATAACCATTGTGTAAATTCGTTCAGGCATGTGCAAAACATTATAGATATCATTCATGAAGATGAAGAGTTAATTGATAAAATGGTGAAGGAGTGTGAATCATCTGGATAGATGATCACTAATTTTGACAAGGAAGTGTCAAGGTTTGTATATACAATCAGTATTTTGGAGACAAAGAAAGGGAGAGTGAAGAAGAGATTCTCTGAGTTGAGATGTCTAATCACCCCTAAATTCTCTATCATGGATAAAGAGATAGAAGAGTTGGTGTCATCCGAATAGTCCTACCTTGGACTTTCCCCCCAGATTTGAAGACTACAGAGATATCATCATATGGACTATGTGGAATGATTCAAGTTGTAGATACACTAAAGAAGACATTGGAGATAGACTTGCAGACACTAAAGACAAACTTCAAGGATATACTTCACATGGTTTGAGTGCATGGTGAGAGGTGTACAATTTTTCTTTGTATGCAGATATTTATTTTTTAGATTGACTTTGTCATTGATGTCAAAGGGGGAGTGATAAGGTGAAAAATCATATGTATAGATATGTATATGTAGTAATAAAGGGAGTATGTACTTAGGGGGAGTACAATTTTTGTTTGGCATTGAACACTTAGTCATTTTTCACTAAGTGTTGCCATCTATGCCAAAGAAGAGATTGTTGGAAAGTGTGTAGTACATGGTGTTTAATGCTGAATGTGGACCTCTCTATCCAACATAAAACCCAACATAGTCATTACACAATCAAGAAACTCACAAAAAAAAACATGGATTGTTTGTTCTGCAAGCGTGATTGAAGCGACCTGTTGCCTCCTAATTAGGAGTGATTGCTGCAATTTACCCTCAGAACGAGAGCCAACAACCTGACCTTCTCTAATATGGAGGATTTT
>MU227908.1:1842999-1906591 GCA_018584345.1 Thuja plicata
ATTTCATCAAGATCTTCTTCTTCACTTTCACTATCACTATCTTTTCTCATAGTGTGTTTATGACTTGATTTACTTATTCTCAAAGAATATTTGAATGCAGACTCTATGTTTGGTAAGACACTATTATTAAAATTGTTCATCTCAAATGGAATCAGTCTTCCAATCAAACTATCTAGAGTAACATTTCTATTTGCTACTGCTCTCATTTCTTGAATGGTAGATACTCTGATAGTATAAGTAGGCAGTAAGGTTCTTAAAATTTTACTTACCACTATATCTTCTTCTAGTACACCTCCAACTCCTTAGATAGCATTGACTACCTCTTTGATTCTTGTGTTGTACTATGTGATTTTTTCACCTTCTTTCATCTTGAGATCATCAAAATTTCCTCTAAGGCTTTCTTCCTTGGCTCTCAAAAGATTTTTTTCACCACCATGTACAAGCATCAATTTGTCCCACATCTACTTTGTAGTCTTGCAGGTTTTGACATCTTCAAATTCAGCAGCGGAGAGCGAGGAAGCAAGCTCTATCATCATGAAGTTGTGCTCATGCTTCTCTCTTATTTGTTCAACTATTGGTGCTCCTGTGGGAAACACATATTTAGTATCTAAGTATTGAGTAACATCATTTCCAATACCTGATAAGTGGAGTCTTATTCTTCTCTACCATGAAGCAAAATTATCTTTGTTCAACTTGGGCACATCTCGTCTGTTAATCTTGTGATCTTTAGCTTAGGTATTGAAACCTTCCTTCTAAGCACACACGCTCTGATACCAATTGTTAGTAATAACTGAGGGGGGGGGTGAATCAGTGGCCTCAAAAATTAATCCTTAAATCAACCCTTAAAACTTATAACCACAAATTATGTGTCTAGTTATCTTCTGTCCTACAAGATGAATGCCTTGAAATACTTATATCAATTTTCTACTTGTCAAATTGCTTTGTGAATCTCTCTTCTATATGATTACTGATAAGTAGTTAACTATTTACCAAAACATAGTAAATATGTAGAGTATACCGATAAATCTAGAATTACATATGTGAAATGTAAAACAGTAAAGTAATGAAACATAAAGACATAACACATGGATTTTTAACGTGGAAACCCTGTTAGGGGAAAAACCACTGGGACTGGTACCCCAAATTTTCACTCTTCTGAAGTGAGTTCTATTAGGAGCCAACCTTGTTAAAGGTTACAAACACACTCTTAGGTGTGATCTTGTTAGAGGATTTAAAAGATAGTTTATCACCTAGTATTTGGCATATAATGCTACCATCCTTAATCAAACACTCACTTGGCCTATCAATAGGTATCAGGCATATCCAATGCTACTTTTATGATCAAAATTTTTGATACTCCTTGGGATGTATCTCAATTTTAAAATAATTTTAAGTCCTGCTTGGTTAAGAGACTTGATGCTTCAATGGTTAAATTGAAACACTAATGATCTATTCATACATACAACTCAATTGTAGATTTTCAGATCTATTGTAAGTGCATTACCTCTCTGATCAATATAATCAATTTTATAACTTTTCTCCACACTGTTCTACTCTATAATGTTGTCTCACTGTTCGTCAGTGTCTACATAATCTAGCTCTTTCTTTAGCTCATTGATCAAGTCTGAATGAAGGCTTTCTTCTTCTTCAGAATCTCTTTAGCATCTTTCCTCTTTTCTCTTTTTCCCACACACCCATTCGTAATGAATTGAGTTTGTCTCTATATAGACATGATTTACCTTTTCTTGACTTTCTTGTTTCTTGGCGTGATCCATAATTCTCACCAATAGTTTTAAAGAAAACTCCAGTTGTATCTCAAAGAGATCTTCTTGCCAACTAGAAAAATCAGCTTTAAATCAATTACTTATCTCTGGCTTTATCTGGATGATTAAAATAATGATAAGTATCCATTAAGTATATTTATAGCTTCTTGACATCTAAGCACTTTGTCATTTTCTAAATTCTCTAATCTGTTAGTCAACACTTCAGTTAGTCATCGGTGATAACTGACTGCTCAATCGGTGTGACTTTAGTTGTCATCGGGATCTCCATCCTTGTCTTTTCCATTGGGCAACACTGTAATTCTTTCCATCGGGTTACTTTGTGCTTTGCTTGTTGGGAAACACTGTGACTTTTCTCATTGGTAATCTTGTGCATTAGCTCGTCAGGTAACACTGTGACTTTTTCTCTTTTACTCTGACTGTCGGTGTGCACTCCATCGGTGTATACATTCACTTAGTGAATACTAGACTTATATGCATTACTGATAGCATAGCCTTTGATTCATTGGTTCTTTGAAGTCTTTGGAAGTATTTCCATGACCATATAGATTATATCAAGTTGACATCAATAATAATACAATACATTAAATGATTTAATGCCTTGCATGATCATCAACTTAACATCTTCAAACATTCAATTAGTTACATGTCATCAATCTCTCCCTTTGGCATTGATGGCAACATACTACATTATCATACTATACTATTACTAATACAATATGAAATATACAGTTTCACCAAGCCTTCCTAATGTAACTATTACAAATGTCTGGCTATGGGTAAGCTCAAATAGCTTTGATTTGATTCTTGCAACTTTCTATCTGTCTTCAATCCGTTCACTAGATAGATATAGAATTTTTTTGTCTTTGATGTGATGTGTTCTCTCCCTTTGATTGATCTCTGTTCTTTTGATGTCTCTTGTCAGTAATTCTCTTCCTTGGTGTGTACTTTCCCTTTCTTGTTACATTTCTCCCTTTGGATACTTTGATGGATATGATCTCTTGTCTGAGTTGATAATGTATATAATCTCTCTTTTTCTTTTTATCAGTATGATAATGAGATATTTCTCTCCCTTTGACATCAATGCCAAACAATCATCTTTGTCAAACAAGATTTTGATGGTGATGCCAAATGGATCCTTTCTATCCATAATATATTCCTTGAATTTCCCAATCCATTGGTAATAACTCTGGTGCTTGGAGTAGATAAATACCTTGCTATGTATAGATGCATCATTGAATATCATCTCTCTGCTTGCATCAATATGAATGACATTCTGATAATATGTAGGCTGATGCAACCGTCTAGTCATCTTACTAACCAGTAGACAAGGGTCTGACCCCTAGTCTCTTTCTAAGGTACTCAAATTCATCCTTGGGCAGTGGCTTGGTGAATATGTCAGCCAATGTTTCCTTTGATTGCACATACTCAAGTATCACCTCCTTTTCCAGAACTTGTTCTCTCAAATAATGATACTCGATGGCAATATACTTTGTTTTAGCATGTATGACTGGATTCTCAAAAATGTTTATTTCACTTATATTATCACAATAGATAATTACTAGTTCAAGAATTTTCATATGCATACCTTCTAGTAACTGTTTGATCCATGCAATATTTGAGTAGTTTGCAACAACAACAACATACTCTGCTTCTGCAGTAGACTAAGAGATGCATACTTGCTTCTTGCTGATCCATGTGACAAGTCTGTCACCCATAAAGAATGCTCCTCCAGTTGTGCTCTTCTGGTCATCAATATTTCTAGCCCAATCAGCGTCGGTAAAGACCTTTAGTTCAAATTTTCCTTCTCTAGCCATATTCCTTGGTATTCTTCAGATATCTTAGGATTCTTTTCATAGCAGTCATATGTGATTCTCTGGATTAGCATAAAATATTGCAACTATTCCTACTGCATGTGCAGTATATGGTCTAATGTGTACAACATACATGAGTTTTCCAATCATTGATCTATACAAAGTTTGATTTATCTATGATGACTTGTCCTCCTTTGTTAGCCTTCATCCAGTTTCCATCGGTGTTCCCACTGGTTTGGACTTCTCCATCTTGAATATTTTCAAAACTTCTTTCATGTACTTGGATTGTGTAATGCAAATACCTTCATCTTGTTGCATGATCTGTAGACCAAGAAAGAACTTCTTCTCTCCAAACATCGACATCTCAGACTCTTTGATCATTTCATTTGTAAATGACTTGCATCATATCATTGCCTCCAAATATGATGTCATCAACAAATATCTCAGCAATACAAATGTTAGCATCAATATCTTCCTTCAAATAAAGATTATTGTTTCCACTAGTTCTTACAAATCCAATACTTATAAGATAGGAATGAAGTCTTTCATACTAGGCTCGGGGTGCTTGTTTCAATCTATACAGGGCTTTGTGTAGTCTACATACCATGTCCCTCTTGTCTAGATCAACAAACCCTTTTGGTTGTTCAATGTATACCTCTTCTTCAAGTATTCCATTTAGGAATGCAGACTTGACATCCATTTGATATACCTTGAATCCTTTACATGCAACATAAGAAAGTTTAATATTCTCACTCCTTCTAACCTAGCAATGGGTGCAAAGGTCTGTCCATAGTCAATTCCTTCTTCTTGTGCACACCCCTTGCATACTAGTCTTGCTTTATTTTTGGTGACTTCTCCATTCTCATTCAGCTTATTCCTGAATATCCATTTTGTAGCGATGAAATTCTTGTCATCTAGTCTTGGTACAAGTGTCCATGTCTTTTTTTCTCTATCTTCTCAATCTCCTCAATCATAGCACTTATCCATTCATCATTATCTAGTGCAACATTGATAGATTTGGGCTCATAATCACAAATAAGACATCTTTTATTTAGATACTTACTTCTCATTCTCATACTAGCCTTCTTGTCTCCAATGATCTAGTTCTATGGATGGTTCTTTCTGACATATCTTGCAAGTACAGGTTCAACTCTTTGTCTATCAGCTTGATCACCATTTTGTTCTTCATCCTGTTCTCCATCACTCTTTGCATCATCTTGAGCAATATTCTGATCATCAGTATTTGCAGCCTAATGCTCGGGTGCAATGATATATTGCTCGGGAGCTCTACATTGTTGGTCAGGTAGAGTGTCAGGTTCATCATTGTAAGAAAACCTATTGTAGTCCTCTAGTTCTTTAGTGCTTTTCTTTTCATTCTTCTCTGCAAATTCACCTATCTTTACATTTGCACTTTTAACAATTTTGTTAGAGGCCTTATTTAGACATTTATAAGCCTTTCTCTTGGTAGAATACCCTAGAAATATTTATTCATCACTCTTGGAGTCAATTTTTCCATTTCTATCATCTTTTAAGATATAACATTGATTTCCAAAATTTTTGAAATAACTTACATTGGGTGTGTATGTTAGAATAGTCCCAAAGGATAACTGAGAGGGGGGGGGTGAATCAGTTATCAGTAACTTTAGTTATTTTTACTTCTTTAACTTTAGTAAACAACAAAGTAAATGCATAATCAGATAATACAGTACTCAACACACAATTTGATTATGGGGAAACCAAATGGTAAAATCCCGGTGGGAATTAGCACCCACAATAAACTATACTTGTTTGTAGTAATCCCTGTTAGAAGATATTTCAACC
The DNA here is from genome assembly GCA_018584345.1 of Thuja plicata. NCBI lineage: Eukaryota > Viridiplantae > Streptophyta > Pinopsida > Cupressales > Cupressaceae > Thuja > Thuja plicata. Next base: position 1,848,416 of record MU227908.1, read on the forward strand.
CTGTTAGGAGTTGTACAATAAAATGCAATAAGTATAGTGACCTTGTTAAGGGTCAAACCCTCTTAGGAGTCTTTTAAAAATAACCCTATTAGGGGTGGTGGACTCACTGTCCAAAAGCTCACTGCTTGATGGTGAAGGCTACAACCTTCTGAATAACAGATATGCACTATATCTGATGATGAATTGTGGAGTAGACCTGCTATCTTAATCAATTCCAGTGTACTACAATCTTTCACTTCTTCTTCACATAGACCCTTGATGAATAAACCAACTCTAATAATCTGCTCTGTACATCTTTATGCTCTTTTCGTATCATTCACACTTAGCGTATCATAATTGAACTACTATAAGTATCTTCTCCAAATTAGAAGGTCATGTCGGCTCTTAGAAACACTTTTTCAATATTTTAGTTAGCTTAACTAAGCATGCAAAAAATATTAAGTCCACGCAAGTCAATGCTGAACAGATGCGACGCTTCACTGAGTCGGCCTCACCAAATTAACCATAACTTTGCAATCATCTTGAAACATGTTTGGCACCTTTGGATTTATATCATCAACTCATAATTAATCATGCATATACACATGAATATCTTGAAGATAGGCACAACTCATGAAACACATTATATACGTCGGCCCAAAACCGTTACACTTCCAGAACAGTAACTGCTAACAACAGAATTGCATAACTTTACTAAAACATCATATCTGAGTCTGCGTGTATGAACATAACATAATAAACATGTCAGAAACATGTATCTATTCATGCAAGTCTTCATTTCATCATTCAGATAAGTTCATACAGAATTACTACTATGTATTATATGTTGTCATCAATGACAAACATGCAAACAATCAACTCTCAGAATCAAATCTCTAACAGTGTATCCATACCAAAGCTCATAAGGTGTCTTTTTGGTGTCTTTCTTCAATTATACTCTATTCAATGTGAAAATAGTAGTTCTGACAGCTTCTCTCCAAACGATTTGGGTGATGCCTTTTTCTATCATCAGCATCCTTGGACAGTCAACTATGGATATGTTCCTTCTTTCAACAATTCCATTTTGCTGTGGTGTTCTTGGTGCAGAGTCCTGTCTTCTGATTCCATGCTCATTACAAAAGTAAGTGAATTCATCTAAAATAAATTCCCCTCTTCTATCTGACCTTAAGCATTTCAATTCTTTACCACTTTTTTTCTCAACCATTTCCTTATACCATTTAAAAATCTTAAATGCTTCTGATTTATCTTTTAGAAACATTACTGTCATCATTCTAGATTAATCATCAACAAAGAGAATAAAATATCTATCTCCATAATAACTCTTTGTCCTCATAGGTCCACATAAATTAGTATGGACTAATTCTATAATGGCATCAAATGTATGGGTTTTGCTTTTGAAACTAGACTTTGTCATCTTACCTTTTTGAAAATTCTTACACATGATGTTGTCAGGCTTGGTCAACGTCGGTAAGCCTCTGACATTTCTCTTTTTGCTAATCTTTATCATGTTGTCAAAGTTCACATGACATAATATTTTGTGCCACAACCATATGTCTTCGTTTGTAGAAATCAAACAAGTGGTTTCAGTATCATTCAGATAGAATAAGTTACCTTTTGTCTTCTCACCTGTTCCAATTAGATTTCCTGACTTATTGAAGATCTTTGCCTTCTTATTTTCAAATGCTACTCTGTGACCTGAATTATTCAATTGAGAAACACTCAATAGATTATAATTCAATCCATTTACCCAATAATCATTTTCACATTTTATCTGGTTATTCAACATTATGGTTCCTCTACCTTCAACTGGACAAGGTGTGTCATTACACATTCTTACTGAACCACCTTTATAGTATTCAAAAGTCTCAAAATTTTGTTTGTCACTAGTCATATGGTGAGTGCAGCCACTATCTATGATCTAGACATCATTTTTACTAACTTTAGATATGAGTGCAGTTTCTACATACCTTTCTTCATCATTATCTGAATCATCTTTTACTGCCACAACCACCATCTCGATGTCTTCATCAGATTCGGTGTTAGTATCATCATCTTTGCATTTTTCTAGGTAACTAGCCTTCTTTCCTTTGTCCTTTTTGTCTCAGGAATCTCTTCTTTTTTATTGTCGTTAGCTTCTGTAATCACCTCTGTCAGACTTCGTTTAAGTGATCTATCATTACTTCTATCATCTTTTTTTCTGTTAGGACATCTTGCAGAAAAGTGTCCAATGCCTTTACAATTAAAACAAACAAGTGGTAATTTACCTTTGCCTCTCTGCATTCTTCTTTCCATAAGTGCTTCAATTTCATCAAGATATTCTTCTTCACTTTCACTATCACTAGCTTTTCTCATAGTGTGTTTATGAATTTATTTTCTTATTCTCAAAGAATATTGGAATGCAGACTCTATGTTTGGTAATGCACTATTATCAAAATTGTTCATCTCAAATGAAATCAGTCTTCCAATCAAATTGTCTAGAGTAACATTGCTATTTTCTACTGCTCTCATTTCTTGAATGGCAGATATTCAGATAGCATAAGTAGGTAGTAAGGTTCTTAGAATTTTAATTACCACTATATCTTCTTCTAGTACACCTCCAACTCCTCGGATAGCATTGACTACCTCTTTGATTCTTGTGCTATACTATGTGATGTTTTCACCTTCTTTCATTTTGAGATCATCAAACTTTCCCCTAAGGCTTCTACCTTAGCTCTCAATTTTTTTTGTCACCACCATGTACAAACAACAATTTGTCCCACATCTGCTTTGCAGTCTTGCAAGTTTTGACATCTTCAAATTCAGCTTCAGAGAGTGAGGAAGAAAGCTCTATCATCATGCAATTGTGCTAGTGCTTATCTCTCATTTGTTCAACTGTTGGTGCTCCTGTGGGAAACACATATTCAGTATCTAAGTATTGAGTAACATCATTTCCAATACCAGATAAGTGGAGTCTCATTTTGCTCTGCCATGAAGCAAAATTATCTTTGTTCAACTTGGGCACATCTCGTCTGTTCATCTTGTGATCTTTAGCTTAGGCCTTGAAACCTTCCTTCTAAGAACACAAGCTCTAATACCAATTGTTAGTAATAACTGAGGGGGGGGGGGGGGGGGGGGTGAATCAGTGGCCTCAAAAATTAATCCTTAAATCAACCCTTAAAACTTATAACCACAAATTATGTCTCTAGTTATCTTCATTACTACAAGATGAATGCCTTGAAATACTTATATCAATTTTATACTTGTCGGATTTATTTGTGAATCTCTCTTCTGTATGATTACCGATAAGTAGTTAACTATTTACCGAAACACAGTAAATATGCAGAGTATACCGATAAATCCAGATTTGCATATGTGAAATGTAAAACAGTAAAGTAATGAAACATAAACATATAATACATGGATTTTTAACATGGAAACCCTGTTAGGGGAAAAACCACTGGGAACAGTACCCCAAATTTTCACTCTTCTGAAGTGAGCTCTGTTAGGATCCAACCCTGTTAAAGGTTACAAACAGACTATTAGGTGTGACCTTGTTAGAGGATTTAAAAGATAGTTTATCACCTAGTATCTGACATCTAATGCTACCATCCTTAATCAAACACTCACTTGGCCTATCAATAGGTATCAAACATATCCAATGCTAGTTTTATGATCAAACTTTTTGATACTCCTTGGGATGTATCTCAATTGTAAAAGACTTTTAAGTCCTGCTCGGTTAAGAAACTTGATGCTTCAATGGTTAAACTAAAACACTAATGATCTGTTCATACATACAACTCAATTGTAGATTTTTAGATCATTTGTAAGTGCATTACCTCTCTGATCAATATAATCAATTTTAAACCTTTGCTCCACATTGTTCTGCTCTGTGATGTTGTCTCACTTTTCGTCGGTGTCTATAGAATATAGCTCTTTCTTTATCTTGTTGATCAGGTCTGAATGAAGGATTTATTCTTCTTCAAAATCTCTTTAGCATCTTTCCTCTTTTCTCTTTTTCCCACACACCCATTTGTAATGAATTGGGCTTGTCTCTATATAGACATGATTTACCTTTTCTTGGCTTTCTTGTTTCTTGGCGTGATCCACAATTGTCGCCAATAGTTTTAAAGAAAACTCCAGTTGTATCTCAAAGAGATCTTCTTGCCAACTGGACAAATCAAATTTAAATCAATTACTTATCTTTGGCTTGATCTGGATGATTAAAACAATGATAAGTATTCGTTAAGTCTATTTATAGCTTCTTGACAGGTAAGCATTTTGTCATTTTCTGAACTCTCTATTCTATCTGTCAACACTTCAGTTAGTCATCGGTGATAACTGACTGTTCTATCAGTGTGACTTTAATTTTCATTAGGATCTCTGTCCTTGTCTTTTATGTCGGGAAACACTGTAATTCTTTCCGTCGGGTTACTCTATGCTTTGCTCGTCGAGAAACACTATGACTTTTCTCATCGGTAATCCTGTGTATTAGCTCGTCAGGTAACACTGTGACTTTTGCTCTTTTACTCCGACCGTTGGCATGCACTTCATCGGTGTATACAGTCACTTAGTGAATACTTGACTTATATGCATTACTGATAGCATAGACTTTGATTCATTGGCTCTTTGAAGTCTTTGGCAGTATTTCCATGACCATACAAATTATATCAAGTTGACATCAATGACAATACAATACATTAAAATATTTAATGCCTTGCATGATCATCAACTTAACATCTGCAAACATTCACTCAGTTACATGTCATCAGAATCTATTTGTAGACCTAATATAATAAAAATGTGTTATCATTGATAGATGAAATTCAAAAATTTAACTTTTCTTTGCCAAATAAACACAACTTAGTCAAAGAAAATACAATCTTTGATGATTACACTTTAGATTTTCAGACTATGGAGCACTCATCAAGACCAACAAAATGCAAAGTGCTGAACAAATCAAGCTTAATTTTAGAAATACGTTCAGCCTAACCATGCATTAAAACATATAGTCAACAAATTTCAAATGGTATGAACAATAATTTCATGAACACCAACTCAAACAATTCTTCATAACCTAATCTAACTGAAAAATAAATAAACTTTGGGAAGGATAGAACCTTGCAACTCACAAAGTCAACACAGAAATTCACCAAAGTAATGATGCTTTTGTATTAATTTTGCTAGCATAAATGTAACAATTATCAAAATCCTTCTTAAAAAATGATGAGAAGCCTTGCCCTTATATATTTTTTTACATTTTGAATCAATGGTTATGATTAAATATTTTCAAGGGCCAAGATTTAGCTTCTAGAAGCCCTAAGATGCTTTACATTTAATGTTTTTACCAATGCCCACAAAAGACAAAATTCTACATGTCTTGAGACAAAAAGAAATAAAATAGCTACAAATTTTGCTATAATATTTTTCTAGCAATTGCACCTTAGTGTGCAATGGGTACGATGAAGATATGTGGAAGGGGACCATAAAATGTGAAGGGGAGCATAAAATGTGAATTCTTTTCTAACTTTTTTAGAGTTTAAAAATTCAATATTTTTTCACTTGTCATTAGTTATTCAATATATTCCTAAAGTTTCTTTTCAGTAGAATTTAGTTTAAAATGAGTTGATGAGAGAACACTGTAGTCATAATAGTAAAATTACTTTATGAGGAGAGTCGCCTTCCAATTTATCCCTTTTTTAAAAACTTTTGGTGGTTACCATCTCATAAAAAACCTATTCAATTTATTAATTATTGTTAAAATGCTATTGTATAATAACAATTCCACATACAACATATAAACTAATTCTATTCCATTTCCCCAAAGAAACTGTTAGTGTATCACTAGAATGTCGAATGTGGAATCCATATGATGGGAAAAAACCCATGACAATTTGTCATCAACAAAAAAATTAATAACCATTATGTATTTACAAACCCATCCTCTTAAATTATGTACAATTCAATGTGATAATCTACTACACTTTTCTTTTTCCATAAGAAACATATAAATTGCACCATTCATTTGATACAGTCTCCCATAAACATTGGTTATATTGTTAAGAAATTAAAAATATTCTCATACGGTCATCAAATTTAAGATGAGCTTCAAGCCCTTTGTATAATCCATACGGTTGCGAGCACACATCCTTCTCTAGAGTTATTGGAATATGTAAAGAATGATTTTCCCACATACATGCCTCATAAGAAAAGAGCTAAAAAATGAGAAATTTGAATATAAGTCAAAGTCAAAAATGATTATAAGACTAGTCCAATTAAATTTCCAAACCATTTATAGAGCTAAGTACAATGATTTGATCAAAACTATTGAATGATAAAGAAAAGAATATAATTAGAAATACAAGCCAAGGTGTCGACTATGGGTGAACCCACAATAGTGGGTTACAATTTTTAGGAGGAAGCAATTCCTCTTGAAATTTCCAAATTAGGTGGATTAAGAAAGTACTTTCGATAGAAAGTAGGGATTTTCGATAGAAAGTACTTTCTATCGAAAGTCCTTGATTATGGAAATTCCACTCAACTACTTTCAATAGAAAGTAGTTTCTATCAAAAGTCTTTTATTAGAGACCATTTGCAAAGGCTGACACAAATCTAAAGTTTTCATGGCTTTGGGGCTCAAGCGCAGGGCCCAATGGAATAATAAGGAGATGTCCTTTTGCATCATACAAGTACTCTGAATGAGATTTATAACGAATATAGATTTGAAATTTTTTGAATTAATTAGGCCTATGTTTTTTGACGTGCATTGAATGTACGTTTTTTATCCAATATAAACCTCCAAGTTTGATGTTCAATGAAAAATTGTAGAAAAGAGATTTTTTTTTGAAAAATAATAGTGCCCTTCGTCTTCGAGTCTACTTTCTATCAAAAAAATAATAATTTGAATTTTGATAAATACACAAGAAGTTATAAGATATGTAGTCAAGGTATGTCAAAATTATGGTTTACTCAACTTCAAACGTTCATAAAATATGAAATAATCATGATAATGTCATCAACCCAATTGTATTCCCTTCGTATGAATGTTAAAAAACCAAATTCAAAAGAAGTGCATTGATAGCTATTTTAGAAAAAAAATTATGCTTTATGAAGTCAATGTAACTTTTTAAAAATGACATTTTCAGCAACATAGCAGTTTTCGTGGGGGGAAAAAAACCATTCAAATCAATTCAAAATAAAAAATAAAAAAATATATTTAGAATCTAGACAGAAAATCCTAAAAGAATCTAGTTTACTTCATCTTCTGATTTCAAATGGTTTAATGATAATATGCATCCGAATCTGAAAGTTTCTTTCAAAATGTAGACTTCACTGTCCATTTAGTCAAAAAAGTGTAACCCACTATTGTGGGATCACCCCTACACTATCAAATACACAAAGACTATCCATAATCAATGATAAGTATCCAATACAATAAGGATGCCAAACTACTCATCGTGCATCAATACATCATGAAATAAAAAAATACATTAATGTATATACATCAAGTAAAAGACCACAAAGGTCAACATGAAACATAATAGAAAAATGCCTTCGGACAACTGTCCATCTGCAAATCATTGTCTCCTAAGCCATCAGCCATTTGTCAATCTACAAATCTCGAGACAAGAGTGTGGCTCAAGATCTTTTTCCAACCAACCATAGAGTGGTTAGCTCCCCCAGGACGCATCTTGAAATGAAGAGAGAACTGACCCTGCCTGAGAATCCTAGCAACCTGGCACTGGTGGATTGAAAGGAATCTGGTGCAACTGTGAAACTAACTACTTTCCACATATGTCTAAGTAGAAATAATCACAAATATGGAAGAGAGAATGAGACAACAACCTAGTGGACCCCAAATTTGCAGATCAATTTCAATATTCAAAAATCTCAGGGAAGTATTCTTTTACCTATGTCAAATAAACTCTTATATTTTATGCTTTAGTCTTATTTTCATATTCATAATGTAGTCGTTGCATGTCTTTTTGCGGGCATTTTTTTTCTCTCCTTTGTGCAGATCTGTTTGATGACTAACATTCAACAAAGATCAATAGTTGTCATGATTCCTTAATCAAGAACTAAACATCCTTTAACCATTAAGGGAATGCGCCTAGTTGACAAGTGTTCAATGAGGTCTCAGCTGGGTGGGATCAAAGAATAAAGTATCGAGTAGATCAAGCTTCATCCAATGGTTATCACAATCCCGCGATCAAAATATGCCCATCCTTTATTATTCAATGGAATGCGACCGATTGTCACATGTCCGGGACCCACCTGTTCTGAGCAATGAAAAAGAGAAGATCTATGGTTAACCTTTGGTGAAGATCTACGGTGGGCGTAATGCCTCTAAATACAGATGAAAAGTTTTCAACCTTCAAGGGAATGCGCCTGATCGCCACATATCCTAACCCCACTATAGTCTAAGAAACAAACAAAGGAGATCTACGATTAAAGATCATATTTCATCTATGGACAATGCAATGCCTCAAAGAAAAGATGAACATTGTTTAATCTTTAAGGAATCATGACAGGTCAACACATGTCCCAGGCCCACAAGTTTTGAAAAATGAAGATGGAAAGATCATCTATCAAAGCACAATGAAGATCTATGGTAGGTGTAATGCCACTAAGTGAAGATGTGCATCATTTATCCATTGAGGCATTGTGAGATTATGACACGTGTCCTCATTGGAAAAAATGACAAAAGGATTGGGTGGCAACATTGAAATGGATTTATTTGCTTCATTTTAATACTTTAAATATTGTCTTTATGTCAGTCAGGGTTTTGTTTACTATTTGATACATCGTTATCATTTTCCATGCAAGGTTTTGGAGGTTGCGAATATCTTGGATCTATCTAATGACTAGGAAATGTGATTTTCAGAAACTAAGAAGACATGCAGACATTTTGAAAGAATATTTACAAGGATGGATAATTCATGAGGATGGTCGACGACGTCGATGATCTTATTCTTATTGACAAAGTTGTTCGAGATACCAGTGATAATATCCATTATCAAAATGGAATATCTGGATGAACATATGATCAAAGATGGTCATGCATAATCATTATTTGAACTATGTCAGACAAATCACAAGTGATTTGTTACCATCCAGTTACCATGAATCTTAACGGTCAAAAATTGTTTTCAAATAAAGATGTTTATAATTCCTTAATTGTAACTATAATGCTCAGTTGTTGATCTTAGGATTAGGTTTTAGTTATGAAGAGACACGTTGGTCTGAAGCTTGTACACATCCCTTGGACTTTATATAAATAGGGATTCCAAGACCATGTGATAGAGATACAATATGATACAAGTTTTATAGATTGGATAGATTTGGATCAACAACTGTAACATGAACCTAGATGTGCCATTTTTTCAAAATCAATAAAGATAAGTGATTTTTATTTCATCTGTGGGAATTGATTCAATTTCATTTTCAATTTGTCCCTTGGATAAAATATTTTGATTTTCTTCAAAGTAATAGTTTGATGTTGCATACTTTTGATTAAATTTACAGCTTTATTATCAATTGGTCTTTTCATCTTGCATGGTTAAATTCAATTGATTTGTGGCCACAATCAATCGGTTTGTCATTTGAAAATTTAAATTTAAATGAAATAGGTGTGGATTTATCTTGAGATACATGCTCATTTGAACACCTTCGAAGTGATTTGTTTCTTGAAAACTGTCTCTGAGGTTGTACATAGGGTTGGGATATTTTTGACTCTATTGACCATGATATAATAAGGCACTGATTTATTCATTTATTGGATTATGGTTATTTAGTTAATTATTTAAGTTTTGTGACATCCTATCCATTTGTTAATTTCAATTTATACATACTTACTAAGCATTCATACAATCTCACAAAGTATATCAGTTTTGTATTTTTTGATATGTTGATTTCAGTTTGATTTTCTTTCAAGTGCCTTTTCCATATTTAAGAGAGAATATTTGAAGTGTGTTCTATCTACTGTTAAAATCCTTAAGACTTGAAGGATAAGTTTAAGGTATAGGCCTACTAGCCTTGGTCCTGTAGATCTAGAATTGCAGAAGTTCCAACCTTGCTTTGGTTGTGACTTGTTAGTTGGCCAAATCACTTGGGTTTTCCAGCATTGGATTGGAAATTTCATAGGAAATCCAATCTATTGATTTGAGGAAAAATAGATTGTCGACTCTGCTAGGGAGAGTTTCTCACAATAGGTATTGTGAAGTTACCCAGAGTTTCAAATTTTGCAGATAAGAGAATAGTTATACCAATTTTTTTGAAAGTGCACTCTACTGGAAGGAAGAATCTAGAAGACCAGAAAATAAATATTTTCCTTGAAAGAGATGGCAACTCTATTCGGTAAAACTTTTCAGTCAGTGACTCTACTGAGGGAGAAGAATCAGAAGGAGATGTTGGATAGTTTTTTCAAATGTATCAATCATTTCAATGAAAGCCTTTCATTCCAGATGGCATCAAGCCATTGGATTTCAACAATTTTAATTATGAACCTAGCAAATTATCCTCAAAACTTTCACAACATGTACCAAAGTTCCATGGAGAATGGGATAAATCGACATTGCAACACTTGGATGCATTTTACATATTTATAAAAGATTATGAGATTTGCGTAGAAGATCAAGTGATGAAGTTATTTGTCAGGACTTTAAAGGACTATGCACAAAAAAATATGAATCCTTACATACACAGTACATTTCATTATGGAGACAGTTTGAGAAATGGTTTCTTGACATGTTTCATGATGCCAGTGGTGAAGAAGACAATATGTGTTATGAATGGTGTGGAGACCAAAGCTGCAACATCGAAAAGGAACCTTGTATATCTCCACTTGATGCCTTTTTCAGTTTAGAAAGATATGAAGGTGAGTCTTCAACACATTTTTTGATAATGATGGTGAACATTTGTTGAGAAATACCTTCAGCCATTATTCCTTCACGAAAAGAAATTATGAGAAAGGTAAAAAAATTGGGAATCACATCAAATGATCCTTCTGTAAAGTTCCTTATGCATATATTAGAAGAAGATGATGAAGACAAAGAAAAGGAGGCTTATGATTTGATTGAACAAGATGGAAATCTCAGTGATGAAGAAGAAAACATGTTTTATGAATAGAATATGTGCTATGAACATGAACCAATTTATATTATGGAAGAAAAATATTACATGTCCCCTTTGGCTACATTCTTCAGTTTGGAAAGATATAAAGGTGAACCTGCATTACATTTGTTCATGATAATTATAAATATATATCAGGAAATACCTTTAGATATCAAGCCTATGAGAAGGGAATTAATGGATAAACTTCGTGAGTTAGGAATCTACCATGATTCTCAACTAAGAGTTTTTCTTGATCAATTATGTGAGGAGTTGATAGAAGAAAAAATTTATGATATAGAGGAAGAAAATTTGGATCAAGTTGAAGAAGAATCTATACATGGTGAGATTTTTATGGAAATAGGTATCAATAACCATGATGGTGATGAAGAAGACCTTCTCAATACAGAAGAACTTTCACATTTATTAGACATTGAATATCACAAATATATGCAAAAAAATGGTGCAAATTTTTTCTCAATCCACCATAGTAAACAAGTTAATGGATCAATATATATTCAAGGAGTACTAGACAAAGGAGATGATAAAATCCAAGAATAAAATAGAGGAGATGAAATAGAGCAACATAGAGCATATGAACAACAGGAAGTTTTAGAAAATAATGTCAATGAATATATTGGTCTTGTTGATAAAACATCCAATGATCCCAATGAAAACTCTCATGAAGATGTGCCTAAATTTTCTATGTTCCTAAATCCAATTTTTGAAGAGGAAGTAGAGGAAGATAAGTCTGTGTTATCTATGTCTTTGGATTCATTATTAGAATAATATTTTCTATGCATTCAAGTTCATCAACATCATGATAAAGACAATGTGCCTAGTAATCAATTTGAGGATAATGAAACTCAAAATATGTATTGGGAAGTGTATTTAGAAAGTGAGATATGCATTATTTAATCCTATGAGCAGAAGTTGTATCAAACATGTGAAGATAAGATTGAATCATCTAAGCATAATAATGAGAATATGTTGAAGGAAAGTTCTAAATATTATCGAGGTATCCTACCTTGTGATATTGCTATCAGGATTCAACTGTGTAAGTTTTGAGTCAAACTCATTGACCCATAATTCATGAGTAGTGGTTCACATGAACCCATCTCTCATGAGAATGAATGAACCCATATCTCCTACTTATCAGTATCCTACCTTATCAGATTCTTGATATAAAAGAAGTAATAGTTCCTGAATATGAGCTATCTTTTTGTGAGGAGAAAAGTCTGGACTATGGAAAAAATTGTGTATAGGATGATAGTTAAGAATAGGAGACTCATTTTAATTCTTTTATAACTAATAATATACATGATTCTATGGATATTTCATTTAGAAAAGACTACATTGCACCTGATGTTTTCTCAAAGGAAAAATGTAAATCAAAAGCCAAAGACTGCATTGATGAAGTAGAACCAGTATTCTCTATAAGGATGATACATCTAATACAACAAGGGACCGGATGTTGGGGCTAAATGATTATGAAATTTGTTTCTTTTAAAAATTTCTTGTTTATAAAGAAAGGGGAAATTATGATCCTAAGCAAGTGATGAAGGGAAAACATACTATGATCAAAAGGAAGGAGTTCTTGCATGATCAGAATCAAGTGTTCGATAGAGGAAAGAATCAATGTTTACTTTGGGGGCCCAGGCCTTCCCAATTGCAATTTGCATTAGGTAAAATGTAGATACTTGGTTTGCTTCTCCAGAGATAATTGAGATCTTTTTGTGTCCAAGTATGAACACACACCCCCAGAAAGAGCCACTGGTGGAACCCAAATTTGTAGATCAATTTCAAATTCAAAAAGATCAGGGAAGTATTCTTTTACCTATGTCAAATAAACTCTTATGTTTTATGCTTTAGTCTTATTTTCATATTCATAATGTAGTCATTGCATGTCTATTCACAGGCCTTTTTTTCTCTCTCCTTTGTACAGATCTATTCAATGAATAACGTTCATCAAAGATCGATGGTTGTCATGATTCCTTAATCAAGAAGTAAATGTCATGTGAATATCTTCACTCGATGTCTAACTTCGCTTGGTTACCAACCTTTCTTGGTAACTGACCTTGCTCGATTGTCAACTTATCTCGGTGACTGTCTTAGCTTTCCTTGACTAACTAACACTTCCTTTCTCAGTAACTAAGTTGTTCCCTTTACCAACTTGAACTTTCTATTTTACCGACTTAAAAACATCAAATGTTAATTAAAAACCAATTATACCAATATTTCCTCATCATTGTTTAATCTTTATTATCTGCCCAATTAATTTCCTCTCCGATGTATATGACATCTTAATATAAACCAAAAACTAATTGCTTGACATCAATGACAAACTAACAACTGATCTAACCATTCTACTTTCTTATATTCTTCTAAACTCGGTCTTCATCACCGTTACCATCAGTTGGTTAACAATCTCCCTCTTTTCCATTGATGGAAACACTATCAATTGATGATGGTATACTCTGATCTCTCTGTACTATCTCTTCTTCCTCTTATCTTTTTCTTCTTCGTTTCCTTCAATCACATTCTCCCTCTTACATGTAGTCTCCTTTAATTATGTATTCATCACTTATTGTACTGACAACTTCTCTTATGTACTTACTTCTCCATTGTACTTACTTCTCCCTTGTGCTTACTTCTTCCTCACGGAGTTATCAATTAATTACTGTACTGACTACTTCTCCTATGTACTTACTTCTCCATTGTGGAGTCATCAATTCCATACTTCTCCCTCTTTGACAACAATGCCAAAGATCCATACTCCTAAAATATTTTGCAGGTAGCGAGGCATACCTTGCATGTACTAATTTTTATTTGCATACATAAATCATTTCACAACTTCAGGCATCACCTAAAGTGTAATCACTAGCATCAACCTAAAATTCAGATATTCTGATGTGTCCTAGAATTGATGCAACATTATTCTTGTATTAGTGAATGTTGGATAGGGGTAGGACCCCTAATTTACCTCTGAGATACTCAAATGCATCCTTTGGTAGTGGCTTGGTGAATATGTCAGCAAGATATTCTTTTGAACTCACATATTCCAACATTATGAGCTTGTCTTGTACTTTATCTCTAAAGTAATGATACTTGATAGATATGTGCTTGGGATTTGAGTACATTACCAGATTATTTTATATGTTTATAGCACTTGTATTGTCACAATAGATATTGACTGGATCAACGATCTCTTCTTGCATACCTTCTAGTAGCTATTTGATCCACACAATATTTATACAATTCATAGTTGTAGCATCATACTCAGCCTCGGTAGTAGGCGATGATATACAACTTTATTTCTTGCTTAACCATGTAACTAGTCTTTCTCCTAGAAACAAAGATCCTTATCTTGTACTCTTTCAGTATATACTTTCAAATGAAAGTCTCCTCCTTTCTTATATAGTAGGCTGAAATCATCAATGCCTTTTAGATATCTAAAAATTATCTTAACTACAGACATATGTGTTTCCTTCAAATCAGAATAAAACCTTGCAACAATCCCTACTACATGAGTAATATCAGGTCTATTATGCACTAAATATTGCAACTTACCAATCATATATTGGTAGAGTGTCTCATTTACTTCCTGTGACTCATCCTCTTTAGATAACTTCTAGCCAGTGACCATCAATGTTCCAACCGGTTTGGAGTCATCCATACCAAAGGTTTCTAGGATCTCCTTGATGTAATTTGCTTGTGTAATGTAGATCCCATCCTTTACCTTTTGAACTTGAGGTCCAAGAAAGAATTTAATCTCTCCAATGATAGACATTTCAAACTCCTTTCTCATCTCCTCAGCAAAAGGTTTGCACAAGGTTTCATTACCTCCAAAGATTATTCTATCAACAAATATCTTAGCAATTAAAGCTTTGTTAGTACTATCACATTTCAGATACACACTGTTGTTGTCACTAGTTCTTTAAAATCCTAATTTGATTAGATATGAATGCAATCTTTTATACCATGCTTGGGCTGCCTGTTTCAGGCCATACAATGCTTTGTGCAATTTCCATACCATGTCTTGGTTGGTATTCTCAGCAAATCCTTCAACTTGTTCAATAGATACTTCCTCTTCAAGAATACCATTTAGAAGTGCTGACTTAACATCCATTTGATAAACTTTGAATCCCTTATCAGCCGCATATGCTAGTAGAATCCTTACTCCTAATCTAGCAATAGGTGCAAAAGTTTCACCATAGTCAATTCCTTCTTCTTGTGCATACCCCTTGTAAACTTATCTTTCTTTATTTATGATTAAACTACCATGCTCATTCAACTTATTTCTGAAAATCCACTCAGTACCAATTACATTCTTATCTTTTGGTCTCGGTACCAAAGCCCATGTATTATTCCTTTGAATTTGATCTATCTCTTCCTTCATTGCTTTCATCCAATATTCACTTTCTAAATCATCTTTTACTTTTCACAGTTCAAGTTCAGATATTAAACATGTGTTTTCTCTTACCTCACTTCTTTTCAGAACTTCAACAGTCTTATGTCCAATGATTTATATCGATGAGTGGTGTCTCTTTACATACATTTGTTAGTAATAATTGAGAGGGGGGGTGAATCAGTAGCCTCAAAAATTAATCCTTAAATCAACCCTTTGAACTTATAACCACAAATTATATCTCAAGTTATCTTCTATCCTACAAGATGAATTCCATGAAATACTTATATCAATTTACTACTTGTTGGATTGCTTTGTTAAACCTTCTTCTGTATGTTTACTAATAAGAAGTCATCTATTTACCAAAACACAGTAAATATGTAGAGTATACAGATCAATCTAGAGTTACCTATATAAGATACATAACAGTAAAGAAATGAATCATACACACATAACACATGAATATTTAACATGGAAACCCTATTAAGGGAAAAACCACTGGGACCGGTACCCCAAATTTTCACTCTTGTGAAGTGAGCCCTGTTAAGAGCCAACCCTGTTAAAGGTTACAAACACACTGTTAGCTATGACCTTGTTAGAGGATTTAGAAATAGTTTGTCAACTAGTATCTGGCATCTAATGCTACCATGCTTGATCAAACTCTCTTGGCCTGTCAATAGGTATCGGGCATATCCAATGCTACTTTTGTTATCAAAAATTTTGATACTCCTTGTGATGTATCTCAATTGGAAAATACTTTTAAGTCCTGCTCGGTTAAGAGGTTTATATGCTTCAATGAATAAACTGAAACACTAATGATCTGTTCATACATACAACTCAATTGCAGATTTTCAGATCTATTGTAGCTCCATTACTTCACTGATCAATATAATCAAATATATACCTTTCTTCCACACTTTTTCTGCTCTGTGATGCTTGTCTCACTATTCATCGGTGCCTATAGAATCTAGCTCTTCCTTTAGCTTGTTGATCAGGACTGAAATGAAGACTTTCTTCTCCTTCATATTTTCTTTAGCATCTTTCCTCTTCTTGTTCACCCCACACACACAATTCGTAATGTATTGCATTTGTCTCTTATAGACATGATTTCCTCTTTTCTAGGCTTTCTTGATCTTGGTGTGTTCAACAATCTTTGCAAATAGATTTAAAACAAATCTCCAGTCTAATCTTGTAGAGATCTTCTTTCCAACTAGACAAAGAAGCTTTAATTCAATTACTTATCTTTGGCTTTATTTGGATGATTAAAACAATGATAAGTGTCTATTAACTCTATATTTAGATTCTTGATAGCTAAGCATTTTTGTCATTTTCTGAACTCTTTGTTATGTCAATCAACACATCAGTTAGTCATCGGTGATAACTGACTATTTTGTCGGTGTGACTACAGTTGTCATCGGGATCTTCATCCTTGTCTTTTCCATCGGGCAAAAGTGTAACTCTGCTCCTCGGTAATGTTGTGCATTTCCTCATTGGGCAACACTGTGAATTTGTTCTTTTACTCTGACCGTCAGGTGCACTCCATTGGTGTATGTAGTCACTTAGTGAATACTTGACTTATATGCATTACTGATAGCATAACCTTTGATTCATTGGTTCTTTGAAGTCTTTGGTAGTATTACAATGACCATACAGATTATATCAGGTTGACATCAATGACAATACAATACATTAACTGATTTAATGCCTTGCATGATCATCAACTCAATATCTTCAAACATTTAATCAGTTACATGTCATCAATCTCTCCCTTTAGCATTGATGGAAACATACTATATTATCATACTATACTATTTCTAACACAATATGAAATATACAGTTTTGTCAAGCGTTTCTAATGTAACTTATTACAAATGTATGGCTATCGGTAAGCTCAAATAGCTTTGATTTGATTCTTGCAGCTTTCCTTCTGTCTTCAATCCCTTCACTGGATGGATGTAGAATCTTTCTTTCTCTAATGTGATGTGTTCTCTTTCTGTGTCAAACTCTCTCCCTTTGATTGTTCTCCTTTCTTTTGATGTTTTTTCTCCCTTTCTATTTACTCTCCCTTTCTGGTTACTTCTCTTTGATGAATATGATCTCTTCCTAGGATGATAATGGATAAAATCTTTCCCTTTATCAATATGATAATGATATATTTCTCTCCCTTTGACATTAATGCCAAACATATATTTTTTTTTAAACAAGCTTTTGATATTTATGTCAAGTGGATCATTTCTATCCATAATATATTCCTTGAATTTCCCAATCCATTGGTAATAACTCAGTTGCTCAGAGTAGATAAATACCTTGTTGTGTATAGATTTATCTTTGAAGTCCATTTCTCTGCTTGCATAAACATGAATGATAATATGATAATGTGTAGGGTGATGCAGCCTTCTAGTCAGCTTACTGACTAGTAGACAAGGGTTTGACCCCTAGTCACTCAAATGCATCCTTGAGCAATGTCTTGGTGAAGATATCAACCAATTGTTCCTTTGATTGCACATACTCAAGTATCACCTCCTTTGCTTGAACTTGTTCTTTTAAATAATAAGACTTGATGGCAATATGCTTTGTTTTAGCATGCATGACTGGATTTTTGGAAATATTTATTGCACTTGTATTATCACAATAGATAATTACTGGTTCTAAAATTTTCATATGCATCCCTTCCAGTAACTATTTTATCCATGCAATATTTGAGCAGTTTGCAACAGCAACAACATACTCTGCCTCTGTAGTAGATTGTGAGATGAATCCTTGCTTCTTTCTGATCCATGTGATAAGTCTATCACCCATGAAGAATGCTCCTCCAGTTGTGCTCTTTCGGTCATCAAGATTTCCATCCCAATCAGCATCGGTAAAGACCTTAAGTTCAAATTTGCCTTCTCTTCTATACCATAAGCCATATTCCTTGGTATTCTTCACATATCTTAGAATTCTTTTCACAGTAGTCATATGTGATTCCCTGGGATTAGCAGAAAATATAGCAACTATTCCTACTGCATTTGCAATATCTGGTCTGGTATGTACAACATACACGAGTTTTCCAATCATTGATCTGTACAAAGTTTGATTTACCTCTGATGAATTGTCCTCCTTTGTCAGCTTACATCTAGTTTCCATCGGTGTTCCAACTATTTTGGACTCTTCCATCTTGAATATTTTTAGTACTTCTTTGATGTACTTGGATTGTGTAATGAAAAATACCTTCATCTTGTTGCATGATCTGCAGACCAAGAAAGAACTTGATCTCTCCAAACATAGATCTCAAACTCTTTTCTCATCTCATTTTTAAATGATTTGCATAGCATATCATTGCCTCCAAATATGTTGTCATCATTAAATATCTTAGCAATCAAAATGTTAGCATCAGTATCTTCCTTTAACTAAAGATTACTGTTTCACTAGTCCTTACAAATTGAATAATTATAAGATAGGAATGAAGTCTTTCATACCAGGCTCGGGGTGCTTGTTTCAATCCATACAGGGCTTTTTGAAGTCTACATACCATGTCCCTCTTGTCTGAATCAACAAACCCTTCTGGTTGTTCAATGTATACCTCTTCTTCAAGTATTCCATTCAGGAATGCAGACTTGACATCCATTTGATATACCTTGAATCCTTTATATGCAGCATAAGAAAGTAATATTCTTACTCTTTCTAGCCTAGCAACGGGTGAAAAGGTTTCTCCATAGTCAATTCCTTCTTCTTGTGCATACCCTTTGCATACTAGTCTGTCTTTATTTCTTGTGACTTCTCCATTCTCATTCAGCTTATTCTTGAATATCCATTTTGTACCGATGACATTCTTGTCATCTAGTCTTGATACAAGTGTCCATGTGTTTTTTTTGTCTATCTATTAAATCTCTTCATTCATAGCACTTATCCATTCATCATTATCTAGTGCAACATTGACAGATTTGGACTCATAATCAAAAATAAGACATCTTGTATTTAGAGACTTACTTATAGTACTCATACCATCCTTCTTGTCCCCAATGATTTGGTTCTATGGATGGTTCCTTCTAACATATCTTGCAAGTATAGGTTCAGCTCTTTATATATCATCTTCATCGTCATTTTGTTCTTCATTTTGTTCTCCATCAATTTGTGCATCATCTTGAGCAATATTCTAATCGTCGGTATTTGCAGCCTGATGCTCGGGTGTAGTGATATGTTCCTCGGGAGCTCTACATTGTTGGTAGGGTAGAGTGTTAGGTTCCTCATTGTAAGTGAACTTATTGTAGTCCTCTGGCTCTTTAGTGCTTTCCTTTTCATTCTTCTCTGCAAATTCATCTATCTTTACATTTTCACTTTCAACAATCTTGTTAGAGGTTTTGTTTAGATATTTATAAGCCTTACTCTTCGTAGAATACCCTAGAAAAATTCCTTCATCACTCTTGGAGTCAAGTTTTCCATTTCTATCATCTTTTAAGATATAACATTGACTGCC
Source organism: Thuja plicata (assembly GCA_018584345.1). Taxonomy (NCBI): domain Eukaryota; kingdom Viridiplantae; phylum Streptophyta; class Pinopsida; order Cupressales; family Cupressaceae; genus Thuja; species Thuja plicata. The sequence continues at coordinate 1,868,365 of MU227908.1, forward strand.
AAAAATTTTGAAATAACTTACATTGGGTGTGTATCCATACCATAGCTCATAAGGTTTCTTTTTGGTGTCTTTCTTCAATTGTACTCTATTCAATGTGTAAACCGTAGTACTGACAGCTTCCCTCTAGAATATTTGGGTGATGCCTTTCTCTATCATCAGTGTCCTTGCACAATCAACTATGGATTTGTTCCTTCTTTCAGCAATTCCATTCTGTTGTGGTGTTCTCAGTGCAGAGACCTGTCTTTTGATTCCATGCTCATTACAAAAGTTAGTGAATATATCTGAAATAAATTCTCCTCCTCTATATGATCTTAAGCACTTTAAATCCTTTCCACTTTTATTTTCAACCATTTCTTTGTACCATTTAAACATCTTAAATGCTTCTGATTTATCTTTTAGAAACATGACTTTCATCATTCTAGAGTAATCATCAACAAAGAGAATAAAATACCTATCTCCATAATAGCTCTTTGTCCTTATAGGTCCACATAAATTAGTATGGACTAATTCTAGAATTGGAGTCAGTATCATTTAGATAGAATAAGTTACTTTTTGTCTACTCACCGGTACCAATCAAATTTCCTAATTTATTGAAGATCTTTGCCTTCTTATTTTCAAATGCTACTTTGTGACCTAAATTATTCAACTGAGAAACACTCAACAGATTATAATTCCCCTTACCCAATAAGCATTTTCACATTTTATCTGGTTATTCAATATTATGGTTCCTCTACCTTCAATTGGACAAGGTGTGTCATTACCCATTCTTACTGAACCACCTTTATAGTATTCAAAAGTCTCAAACTTTTTCTTATCACCGGTCATATGGTGAGTGCAGACACTATCTATGATCCAAACATCATTTTTGCTAACTTTAGATATGAGAGCTATTTCTACATACCTTTCTTCATCATCATCTGAATCATCTTTTACTACCACAAACACCATCTCGATGTCTTCCTCAGATTCGGTGTCAGTGTCATCATCTTTGCATTTTTCTAGGTAACTGGCCTTCTTTCCTTTTTCCTTGAATTCTCGGGAATCTCTTCTTTCTGATTGTCGGCAGCTTCTGTAATCACCTCTGTCAAATTTCTTTTCAAATGATCTGTTATTACTTCTGTCATCTTTTCTTTTGTTAGGTAATCTTGCAGAAAAGTGTCCAATCTCTTTGCAATTAAAAAAAAAAAGTGGTAATTTACCTTTGTATTTACCTTTTCCTCTTTGCATTCTTCTGGCCATAAGTGCCTCAATTTCATCAAGGCCATCTTCTTCATTTTCACTATCACTTTCTTTTCTCATAGTGTTTTTATGACTTGATTTACTTATTCTCGTAGAAGTTTTGAATGTAGATTCTATATTTGGTAAGACACTATTATCAAAGTTATTCATCTCAAATGAAATTATTCTTCCAATTAAGCTATCTAGAGTAACATTTCTATTTGCTACTGCTCTCATTTCTTGAATGGAAGATACTCTAATAGCATAAGTAGGCAGTAAGGTTCTTAGAATTTTACTTACCACTGTATCTTCTTTGAGTATACCTCCAACTCCTCGGATAGCATTGACTTCCTCTTTGATTCTTGTGTTGTACTGAGTGATGTTTTCAACTTCTTTCATTTTGAGATCATCAAACTTTCCTCTAAGGCTTTCTTCCTTGGCTCTCAAAACATTCTTGTCAGCACCATGTACAAGCATCAATTTGTCTCACATCTGCTTTGCAGTCTTGCAGGATTTGACATCTTCAAATTCAACATCAGAGAGTGAGGAAGCAAGCTCTATCATCATGTTGTTGTATTCATGCTTCTCTCTCATTTGTTCAATTATTGGTGCTCCTATGGGAAACATATATTCAGTTTCTAAGTATTGAGTAACATCATTACCAATACCTGATAAGTGGAGTCTTATTTTGCTTGGCCATGAAGAAAAATTGTCTTTGTTCAATTTGGGAACATCTCATCTGTTCATCTTGTGATCTTTAGCTTAGGTCTTGAAAACTTCCTTTCTAAGCACACAAGCTCTGATACCAATTGTTAGTACTAACTCAGAGGGGGGGTGAATCAGTAGCCTCACAAATTAATCCTTAAATCAACCCTTTGAGCTTATAACCACAAATTATATCTCAAGTTATCTTCTATCCTACAAGATGAATGCCATGAATACTTATGTCAATTTACTACTTGTCGGATTGCTCTGTTAAACCTTCTTCTGTATGTTTACCGATAAGCAATCATCTATTTACCGAAACACAGTAAATATGTAGAGTATATCAATCAATCCAGAGTTAACTATGTAAGATATAGAACAATAAATAAATTAATCATACACACATAACACATGGATTTTTAAAGTGGAAACCCTGTTAAGGGAAAAACCACTGGGACCGGTACCCCAAATTTTCACTCTTCTGAAGTGAGCCCTGTTAAGAGCCAACCCTGTTAAATGTTACAAACACACTATTAGGTGTGACCTTGTTAGAGGATTTAGAAATAGTTTGTCAACTAGTATCTGGCATCTAATGCTACCATCCTTGATCAAACTCTCTTGGCCTGTCAATAGGTATCAGGCATATCCAATGCTACTTTTTTGATCCAACTTTTTGATACTACTTGGGATGCATCTCAATTGAAAAAGACTTTTAAGTCCTGCTCAGTTAAGAGGCTTATATCCTTCAATGGTTAAATTGAAACACTAATGATCTATTCATACATACAACTCAATTGTATATTTTTAGATCTATTGTAGGTCCATTACTTCACTAATAAATATAATCAAATATATACCTTTGCTCCACACTTGTTCTTCTTTGTGATGCTTGTCTCACTATTCATCAGTGTTTGCAGAATCTAGCTCTTCGTTTAGCTTGTTGATCAGGACTAAAATGAAGACTTTCTTCTCCTTCAAATTTTCTTTAGCATCTTTCCTCTTCTCATTCACCCCACACACACAATTCGTACTGAATTGAGTTTGTCTCTTATAGACATGATTTCCTCTTTTCTAGGCTTTCTTGATCTTGGTGTGTTCAACAATCTTTTCCAATAGATTTAAAACAAATCTCCAGTCTAATCTCGTAGAGATCTTCTTTCCAACTGGACAAAGTAGCTTTAAATCAATTACTTATCTCCGACTTTATCTGGATGATTAAAACAATGATAAGTGTCTATTAACTCTATATTTAGCTTCTTGACAGCTAAGCATTTTTTTCATTTTCTAAACTCTCTGTTCTTTCGGTCAACACTTCAGTTAGTCATCGGTGATAACTGACTGTTCCATCGGTGTGACTTTAGTTGTCATTGGGATCTCCATCCTTGTCTTTTTTGTCAGGAAATACTGTAACTCTGCTCGTCGGTAATGCTGTGCATTTCCTCATTGGGTAACACTATGACTTTGTTCTTTTACTCTGACCATTAGGTGCACTCCGTCGGTGTATGTAGTCACTTAGTGAATACTTGACTTATATGCATTACTAATAGCATAGCCTTTGATTCATCATTTTTTCAAAGTCTTTGGTAGTATTACAATGACCATACAGATTATATCAGGTTGACATCAATGACAATACAATACATTAATTAATTTAATGCCTTGCATGATCATCAAGTCAATATCTTCAAACATTCAATCAGTTAGATGTTATCAATATTTCCAACATAGGCTTGGTAGCCATTGATATTTCTTCATTTCCATCATTTGGGGGAATCTCTCTCTTCTCATCTTATTCCAGGGGTTGTTCTTTTAGTAAGGTGTTAGGAATCTTAGTTTTTACATAAACAAATCTTTGATAATCTTTGGGTTCCTTCTTGTTGTCTTCATCATTCTTCTCTACAAATTCATTAATCCTCACATTTGTACTTTCTACAATTTTGTTAGTATTCTTATTTTTCAAACATTTGTAGGCTTTTCTCTTAGTAGAATATCCCAAAAATATTCATTCATCTCCTTTAGAGTCAAATTTACCATCTTTTACATCTTTAAGAATATAAAACCTACTTCAAAATATTTTTAAGTAACTTACATTCGGTTTGTGTCCATACCAGATCTCATAAGGTGTTTTATTAGTTCCCTTATTTAATTGTACTTGGTTCAGTGTATAAGAAGTAGTGTTGACTACTTCTCTCTAGAAGGTTTGAGAAATGTCATTCTCAATCATCAGTGTTCAAGCACAATCCACAATGGATCTGTTTCTCCTTTCAGCTATACTAATCTATTGTGGTGTTCTCATTGTAGACACCTGCCTCTTTATACCGTGTTCATTATAGAAGAGTGTAAATTCACTAGATGTGAAGTATCTGCCTCTGTCAAATCTCAGACATTTCAGCTGTCTCCCTATCTCTTTTTCAACTCTAGCCTTGTACCACTTAAACATTTGAAATTCATCATTTTTTTTTTTTAAAAACATAATCAACATCATTCTAGAATAAACATCAACAAAAAATATGAATTATCTATGTCCATAGTAGCTCTATGATCTTATGGGACCACATAGGTCAGTGTGTACTAACTCCAAAATACCTTGTGTTGTATAGGTTTTTCTTGTAAAGATCAATTTAGTCATCTTACCTACATGACATCCCTTACACATTACATTCTCAAGTTTGTCTAGACTCAGTAGACCTCTTACTCTGTTCTTCTTACTTACTTTGATTAAGTTATCAAAATTAACATGCCAATGCCTTTTGTGCCATATCAATACATCTTCAATCTTAGCAAAAAGACAATTCCTTATGGATGTATCAAGATAGAATAAGTTACCTTTAGATTGACCTTCGATAGCAATCAAACTTACCTTCTGATCAAATAATTTAACCTTCTTATTTTGAAATTCCAATTGGTGACCTGTATTATTTAACTGTGCCACACTCAACAAATTGTATTTTAGACCTTCAACCCACTACACATAATCACATTTAGTATTGTTCAACAGAATTATAGAACATTTTCCCCTCATAGGATATGAGGCATCATTTCCAAATCTAACATTACCACCATTATGCTCTTTCAAATTAATAAACTTATTAGTATCACCAATCATGTGGTGTGAGCAACCACTGTCTATAATCCATCTATCATTTTTACTTACTTGTGATATTAGGGATTTTTCTTCAATGTAACTTTCTTAACAAGACTCATCTTTAATAGAAACATAAACAACTTCTTCTTCATCATCATTAGTGTCATCATTAGATGGTCCTCCTTCAACAATGTAGCATGCTTTCTTTCCTTTATTCTTAAAGTCTCTATATCTTCTAAATACGTTCTTAGTCTTGTTGTTTTTTATGTTGTCTCTCTTCTCATTATTGTCAGGACAATTAGAAGCTATGTGCCAGTCTTATTGCATGAAAAAAATTTCAAAGGTAGCTTACCTATGTACTTTCCTTTACCTCTCGGTAGTCTCCTAGCCAATAATGCTTCAAATTCAGATTCATTCTTTTAATCTTCAACATATAGATCTTGAAGCTCACTCTTACAACTATGAAACCTTTCACTAGCACTACTTTCATATCCATCACTAGATCTAGAATCTCTAGACTTCCCAATAGTCAAAGATGATTTGAATGAAAATTCAATCTTAGAAGTAGCAGGAAAACTATTATCAAAATCATTTAGCTCAAAATAAGTTAGCTTACCAATTGTAGAATCCAAAGTAACAACCATCTATGGAATGGATCTCAGCTCTTGAATAGAAAACACTCAGATGACATAGATAGGTAGCAGTGTTCTGAGAATCTTTCTTATAACATCTTCTTTAGTAATGGTTCCACCAACACCTCTAACAGCAATAGAAATGTCCTTTAGTCTTGTGTTGTATGTTGTAGTGTTTTCTCCTTCTTTCATTCTCATTGATTCAATCTTTCCTCTTAAGCTTTCAGCCTTATCTTTCTAAACATGTTGATCTCTGTCAAAAACCAGTGTAAGCCTATCCCACATCTTCTTAGCATTAGTACAACATTCTAAATCATTGAACTCTAGGTCGGTGAGAGTAGAAGTTATCTCTACCATCACTTGTGTATTTTCTTTTCTTTCTCTTATCTTCTTAGGTGTTAAAGGACCAAATAGTGGAGGTGAGTATTCATTGTTTAGATGATCCAATGCATAATCTCCAATATCATATATGTGAAGCCTCATTCTATCCTACCATGTAGAAAAGTTATTCCCATTCAACTTCAATGCTTCCCTCTTATACATCTTTGGATCTTTAACTCAAGTATCTTATAACTTATCTTCTTTGATCACTAGCTCTGATACCAATTGTTGGTTTACCCTACTAATGATGGTTTATTAAGAGGGGGCAGGGTGAATTAGAAAATAATGAATCTTAGAACTTTAAAATTAAACCTATGACTCAACTCGATGATTCAAATAACATCAACAACTGAAACTTGAAAACACTTCACATGTAACACTAGATTTAACGAGGAAACCCAATTTGGGAAAATCCTTTGTGGGAATTTTCATCCACAAAAAGAAATACTCTTCTGAAGTATGCTCGGTTAAGATCCAATCCGATTAAAGATTACAATGCACATTTGTTAAATGTGACCCTGTTAGAGGATTTACCTTAGACCTATTAAGATCTTCACCCTTTTAGAAGTGTCCTGGTTAGAGGGCTTAAAAATTCATCCTAAAATGTTACCTTTCTCAAGGATTTACAAGAAAACTTGTTAGGTCCACTTGGTTAAGATATTTTCTCTTACAAATATTAGCAATCAATAGTGTACTAATTTGACCTATGATTCTGCAACTATATTTTTCCTGATCATATCCCTTGTTGGATCTCTAAAACTTACTGGTATCAACAACTTATCAGTCTCTCCTCTGGACTGGTTCTCCAATTCTTTCACTACTCTGCTTGGTAACTCTTCAACTATTCACTTTGCCAACATCTCTGTATAAACATAAGGACTTATAAAACATATAGGCCTCTATTTTTCCTCTTAATCCTATTGATTATGTTTCCCTTCAATTGTGCTCAGTCGTTAGATCATCTCAAATGAATGGATACATTGTATTTGCAACTCGGTTTGGTGGTTAACCTTGCCTCGTGACTTGCACTTTTCTTGGAACTCACAAATTTCTTTTTTCCACTTAGACTAAATCTCACATATTGAACTTGCCTTTTTATGACCTTATATCTTGTAACAAACTACACCTTCGTCCTTAGCATCTTATTGGTCTAGTATGTGCCTTTGTATTAAATTTTTTCTGCTCCTTGAATCCAATTTCTATTCAAACTTTGTTCCATGCTCAGTGACTTCGGTGAATATCTTCACTCGGTGTCTGACTTTGCTTGGTTACCAACCTTGCTCAGTAATTGACCTTTCTTGGTTGTCAACTTCTCTCAATGATTTTCTTTTCTTTGCTCGACCGAATAACACTTCCTTTCTTGGTAACTAGGTTGTTCCCTTTACCGACTTGACCTTTCTGCTTTATCGACTTAACAACATTGAATGTTAAGTAAAAAACAATTATACCAATAGCTCCTCATCATTGTCTAATCTTTATTATCTACCCAATTAAGTTCCTGTCCATTTGATATGGCATATTAATATAAACCAGAAATCAATGACAAACTAACAACTGATTTAACCATTCTACTTGCTTGTATTAATCTGAGCTCAGTCTTCATCACCATTACCATCAGTTGGTTAACAAAAATATCCATCAACATATAAGGTATAATAAAATAGGAAATAAGTAATAATCATCATGATAGTGATAATCCAATGTTCTCAAATGTAAAATACATCAGATATCATCATAAAGAATCATGCTGCATCATAGTAGAGTCATCATGCAGATATGAGCAAGCCGATAAGAAATAGTATAATCTAACATCTACATCAACATTTATACTAATAGAATGGATATAATTTACTATAATAAAATGCATCACACAATGAAAATATCTTATCACATCATACAAATAGTCAAAAAATAAGGAAAGAGTCTAGCTCGGATCAAAATCAACCAAGCAAATTGCAACCATAGGGAGGCACTCCAGAAAAATCTTTTGACTTTTATAATAATACCAATACTAGAGAAAAATTATATTTAGAAAATATCCTACCTTCAAAAAACTCTCCATATCTACAAAATTTGGCCACACAATCATTAATGACACCTTTGAAACTCAAATGAACAATCTCACAACTGTAAGCAAGTAGGGAGTTGACATAAAAAATTTAACACCATAATACATATCATTGACATCATAATGATACCACCACAATGTTGAGATGTTGTTGTTGGCATTGTTGTCATCGGTGTCAATACCTGTGTACTAGATGGTTGTTCTCTAGGTGATGTACATAATTGATCTATTCTATACAAAATTATATGGTAACATATTTTGTGGATGGTTATCCTTGTTCTATAAATGGTGGTATATCCTTTTGGTGTGTCTATGGTGCCTTTATGATGAGGTATGTGGAGTTGTTCTTCACTTCAGTTTTGGGAGTACTTTTGGTTTACATTAGTTGAAGATAGTTAGTACAAAATTATGAAGATTAATATTTTATTGACTTTTGGTTTCTAAAGCTTTCTCCAAGTATCCTGTCTATCGGGACATTCATGCAGCATGTTACATAATTTTTGGTATATATTTCATATTCTTCTAGTTGGTTGCAAATTTGATGATAACGAAACATGGTCTTTCTTGTGGTGTTCCCATCAACATCAGTATTGGAATATATCTTGTTCAATATCTTTCTGTAATAGGGAGATTTACATATATAGGAATTGTTACATTTCAAATTAGAATGTTTATTGAAATGTAAGGGGAAGATAAGATATTCCTTTTAACCTAAAATACACAAAGGAAGGATCCAAATTGATTAACCCCAAAGGAAGGATCAATGCATAAATGAATCAATCTATTGGAAATGAGAGCAAAGAGGAAGACCTTAGATTCTGTTTATAGAAAAGAATGTGTGATAGATTTAGAAAGATTAATAAATTTAATTGGAATGAATAGGAGAAAAGTACTAACCTTAGAATGTTACAGATCTGAAGAATGCTATTTTCGAGGGTCTGCACTGAGTTTCCAGAAAATCTGCAATCGGATCTAGAATTGAAATGCAGAGACAAACAAAACCCAGAAATATTTTTTCGATCTAACACAGTTCCAATTTTGACCCTCAAGTCAATGTCACCATTGACCCAAAATTTTTGATTATGACCTAGGGTAGAATCGACCTCCGATTCTGACCAAAAAATCTCTAATAGAAAATCTATTTTTGGATCCTGATAGTTTTCTGAAAAGGGTATCCAAATCTGCACTCCAACTTGCTATTTCAACCTGTCCCTGCAAGAAAAATGGTTTGTTTTTTTGGGGGGGAGGGGTTTGGCTTAGTCAAACCCGTATTTAGGAATTAACCTTGAAATCAATAATTAAAATAAATAATGCTAGCAAGTACTAGAAGTAAATCTAATAATGAAGCTATGATATTCAATAGATATGCAATTGTATTTAGAATGTAAACAAGTATGTAAATATGAAAGCTTGGACTCAATATTAGAAACCATAAACCTCCATGATTGTATGCTTGGAATCCACCTTGAAGAGAGAATGAATGAATCTTGAGGATGCATAAAGGATCTTGGAGGAAGATCATACCACCATGATGGATAGATCTAGGGCTTGAATGATGAATCTTGAATGCTTGAACCAAATCCCTTCAAAGGCTTGAATGCTTGAATCCTTGATCTTCAATGGAGAACTTGAATGTTTGAGAGGAAGACTTGAACACTTTGAAAGCTTGAAAACATTTAGAATAATGAATGCTTGAACTTTTTTCTTGATGATGGTTGTTCACTTAGTGAGACTTAGAGAAAATGAGATGAGAGAACTTCCTTATATATAAATCTAGGGAACAATTTTCTAGAGAGGCCTACATAGGAGAATTAAATTCCAATTATACCTATACCCCTAGAAGAGGACCTATATTAAATATAATTTAAGACTCATCACTTCAGAACCCAAAACAGCCGACCCGAAAGTGGGAAATGAACTTTTAATGACCCCCAACAGCCGACAAAATTTCAAATTGGCAAAGGGACCTAGGTCAAAATTGAGGTTGACCTTGACCTAGGTCAAGGTCAAGGTCAACCTTGACCCAGGGAGTTAGAACCCCTGGAAAATGTGTCAGATAGGATGGATGGTGTTCGGAGAGGCCCAATCAAGGTCCTAAACAGGCACAAGAGTAGGAGAGGGTGCACAAATGAGGGGACAATATGATGATGGTAAAAAAACCCCCTAAGGAGGGCTAAACATTCTTAACATGGAAGTTATTCAATTTTAAGATGATACAAATTAAGCCCCCACATTAGCGGGAGTATAGAAATCAAACATACTCGCGGTAAAGTTAGAAGGAAGACTCTGGTGGATTGCAACAAGGTAGAACATCAATTAGTCAAGGAAATGAGCCCCCGGACCAAGGACTCTAGCTCAACATACATGTACAAATATATGAAAGCAAAGAGAAATTAATCATAGAAAACATACATGACTACTGTAGACACCCTAAAATGGATAGACTTGCGACTTGACATTAAAAACACTAATTCTCATCTATTAATTAATGGTTTTTTAATCATTAATTAATCATCTATTTTCCTCTAAATTCATTCCCCAAATCGTCTAATCAAATTCCCAAAATTAGTTAAATAATTAATTTTATTTAATTAATTAACCTTAATTGATTAATTATCATTAATTAATTAATTAAATTCAACTTCCTATAGTTTAAATTGAAAGATTTAAACTTACTAATTAGATTCTTCCAATTAAATTAATTTTAATTAAATTAATTTAATTTCATTCAATAAAGCAATTCTAAATAAAAAAGAATTCAATTATCTCACATGTTGAAAACTTTAATTACATAAATGAATTAAATATTTATTTCTTTTCAAAGAGATAATCTTTAATCAGATCACATGGGTTACTCCACCCATCTCTCCAGTTCACATGGGTAACTCCACCCACCTCTTCAGTTCTAAAAGGTAACTTACAATTAGCTCTCCAGTCAACCAAACTCTATCTCCTCTCTCTCAATTGAAGAGGTGGAGTTTACTGATGACTTCTCCAGTTCACTTTGATCTCAATCATTCATCTCCCTATCTCTGAGATTGATCTCAACCGTTCATATCATCCTTAATTCCTATATAATAAACCCTTCATAAACATTTGAAGGATCTAGGATTTCAAGATTTCGTGCACCATTACTCCGTCAGTTTGGTTCTAGCATTCAATCCATCTTGCAATCACATACACATTTCAATTATCAAATTCTCGACACTTCTCAAGTCATAGACGCTGCCCACGCCAATACTGAGCATCAAAAATAGCATTTCGGAAGGAGTAGAGAGAGACAATAGAAGCTTCAAGCACTTTGGGGTTTGCATTCATTTGTTTTCCTTTCTTTTCTTGTACATTTTATTGGTTACGTTTATGTATTCGTTATTAGTAGTTTTTGTATTGATTTACCCATTGCAAACCGGTGCTACTAACCCTCATCGTTAGAAATCTTGGGAACCACGAATCCGAATAGGCGTACATTCTGGTGAACCTAACGTGATCACCAAAATGTATGCCTAGATCATGGTTCCTTCTCTTTCCAACGACGAGGGTTAGTAGCACCAGTTTGCAATGGGGAAATCAATACAAAAAATACTAAAAAGGAATCACTTAACGTATCAATAAAATGTACAATCAAATAAAAGGAAAACAAACGAATGCCAACCCAATTGCTTGAAGCTTCCATTGTCTCTTTCTACTCCTTCCAAAATGCTATTTTTGATGCTTAGTATTGGTGTGGGAAGTGTCTATGACTTGAGAAGTGTCAAGAATTTGATAATTGAAATGTGTTTGATCGTAAGATGGCTTGAATCCTAGAACCAATCTGATGGAGTAATGGTGCATGTGAGCTTGAAATCCTAGATCCTTCAAATGGTTACAAAGGGTTTATTATATAGGAATTAAGGATGATATGAACGGTTGAGATCAATCCCAAAGATAGGGAGATGAACGGCTGAGATCAAAGGGAACTGGAGAAGCCATCAGTAAACTCCACCTCTTCAACTGAGAGAGAGGAGATAGAGTTTGGTTGATTGAAGAGCTAATTGTAAGTTACCTTTTAGAACTAAAGAGGTGGGTGGAGTTACCCATGTGAACTGGAGAGATGGGTGGAGTAACCCATGTGATCTGATTAAGGATTATCTCTTTGAAAATAAATAAATATTTAATTCATTTATGTAATTAAAGTTTTCAACATGTGAGATAATTGAATACTTTTTGATTTAGAATTGCTTTATTGAATGAAATTAAATTAATTTAATTAAAATTAATTTAATTGGAAGAATTCAATTAGTAAGTTTAAATCTTTCAATTTAAACTATAGGAAATTGGATTGAATTAATTAATTAATTTATGGTAATTAATCAATTAAGGTTAATTATTTAAATAAAATTAATTATTTAATTAATTTTGGGAATTTGATTAGACGGTTTGGGAAATGAATTTAGAGGAAAATAGATGATTAATTAACAATTAAAAAAGCATTAATTAATAGATGAAAAGTAGTGTTTTTAATGTCAAGTCGCAAGTCTGTCCATTTTAGGGTGTCTACAACTACATAAGCAAGACAAGAGAAACACTATAGATAACGTAGCTTCATGATCTAATCCTACTACCATGAAAGTGAAAGAGAGAAAAGAGAAAGTGATTACCTCGCCTAGTAAGATGCCCACCTTACCATGAATCACCAAGGAGGGAGATCCGAATAGGTTCACCCATAAACTGTGCTTTGTAATTGTAAAGCGTCTTTTGATGGATTTTGGAATATCCATAGATCCACATTCTTGTATCACTATGGAATATAAAATGCGTGTCTTTTTCGGATTTAGAAACTTATGTGTGTTACCTTCCAAGGATTTATCATATTGGAAAATGTGTATCTGTTCAGGGTTTAGCAACTTATGTGCATTACCTTTTGAGGATTTAGCAAAAATAAAAATAAAAATAAAAATCCGTGTCTCTTCAAGATTTAGCAACTTATGTGCGTTACCTTCCCAGGATTTAGCATGTTGTAAAATGTAAACTATAGTATAAGGGAAAACCTATATATTCCCCCCTCCTTATCATGACTACCCACTAGGCAGGATAAGGAAGAGAAAGAGGATACCTACTTCACAAGGTAAGGAGATATCCATTTTAACAACAATATACACTATATCCTTAGCAAAGAGTATTGACCCTTACCTCTAAGAGCATAGATAACTGTGAAATGGACATGTCACATATGGAAAAAGGATCCTCAAAGAGGAAGAGATCTTATCATAAAGACCGCCACCATAGAGGAGTGCTTAGGATAAAATGTCATCTTCTAAAGAAAAGAGGGACCAAAGATTCGATCATCAAGCCCCCTGCTATCAAGAGGAAGAGGAATCTTGGAATGAAGGAATCAAACTCTAACCCAAAGCAAGGGAAAGAGTTTATAAAGAACATAATTTGAAAAATAAAGAAGAGGTGATGACCTAGGAAAATCACCTCTCATATAAGAGGGTATCCATAGCCCAAAAGCATAAATCTTTATAAGGAAATAATTTTGTAGAATAAACAAATGCCACTACGCTAAGGAAAGTAGATCCTTAGATAGAGGAAGAAGGAGAACACCTTGCCCCCCAGGGATGAAAGAAAGGGATATACAAAATTATATCAAGAGGTGTTGTAATAAAGAGATATCTTCACAAAACAAATGTCCTAGAAAATATATCATGAATGATTATGAGTGAAGGAAGTATGTACCATAATAGAAAATTATAAGAATTGAATGTAGAAAGAATAACCAATTAAACTCAAAACAAAATACATGCTAAGAGAAAAATGGATCCTAGAAGATTGGAAGGAAATACCTCTTACCCCCCAGTTAAGAGACAAGAGGAGAAAAAATATTATCTAATTTATAGAAGAATGAGGGGAATGCCCTATATCCATATTATTAAGAATTTGTAATACCGCACAGGAATGAGATATAATTCCTAAAGCAGCTCTTTCTCTAACATATAGTTTGAAATGCACACAATTAGAAAGTAAATGTGTATTACTATAATGAAAAGGACATTTGTATTTAGAGAGATCATCTTTCAGCATAGTTTTAAAGATTTATTTCTTAGAATTCATTAATTGGACATACACTTTCTTAGCCACATCTTGAGGAGTATCAGGGTGATCTAAGGAAGGTGTTGGAAGAAGAACATGAAGAGGAAACCTATACCATGCATATCTTGTTTAGGGGATGAATGAATTGGGTTTTGAATGCCATGTTCATTAACACCAAGCCCTAAACCCTTATGGCATTGTTTATCCACCATAGTGTATCTGGTAGTGTACATATCTTGCAAAGATTCTACATGAGGTGATTGATTATGGTGTTCATGAGAAAATGTTGTGTATGGTGGAATGATAGGTTTAGAAGAGGTTTCTTTGTTTTTCCCTTTAATATCACCATGGATCAGATAGGAAGGGGAAGGTAAATGGAAGAATTCTTGAACATCTACATCATGAACCTTAGCTTGAGCCCCATCATAAGTGTGGGATGAACTAGGGGTAGAAGATGGAGAAATAAGAATATGAATATTAGGAATTGAATTAGGAATGATACGATGAAGATTAGGTGTATTAGGAACTAGATTAGGAATGATAGGATTAGGATTAGGAAGACTAGTAAATGGGGTATCATCTACCCAATTCTTCATATAATCCAAAAGAGCAATAAGTCCACTACACAAATCCTTGATGAAAGTTTTGAAAGTGGGAAGATTGGTATTAGTTAATCTCATAGTAACATGAGCAAGTGAAGCATGAAGAGTAACAAACATGATGAAATGGATGATACTTTCATAAACACCATAATTAATATAAAGAGATGCTAATAGAAGAATAATAAGGAAATTAACCATACACCAAAGCATCTTAAAGATTCTCATAGTGAATGAAATGCAAGAAATGTTTTTATATTTTTATGAGTATGTAGATTTTTTTTTATTTCAAAATGCAAGAGTATAAAAGAAAACTAATTTAGTATGTATGCAAAAGATAGTCTCTAACGAAAAGAGGCAAAGCATCTAACACCAAAAAGAAAGATTTGTCTATCACGGGTTCACCAAAATGTAATAGGGTGATTTACATATTGTAACATATAAAATAGAGGTCACCAAAATGTAAGTTAAGAAATAGAGATGATGACCTAATGTAAGATAAGATGGATGTTGTTACATTTAAAGTTAGAATGTTTATTGAAATGTGAGGGATAAATAAGATGGTCCCCTTTTATCCTTAGATACACAAAGGAAGGATCCAAATTGATTAACCCCAAAGGAAGGATCAATGCATAAATGAATCAATCTTTTGGAAATAAGAGCAAAGAGGAAGATCTTAAATGCCCGTTTATAGGAAAGAATGTGTGATAGATTTAGAAATATTAAGAACTTTAATTGAAACAAATAGGAGAAATGTACTAACCTTGAAATGTTACGGATTTGAAGAATGCTATTTTTGGGGATCTGCACTCAGTTTCTAGAAAATCTAAGATTGGATCTGGAACAGAAATGCAGAGATGAACAAAACCCAAAAATATTTTTCCATTCTGACACAGTTCCAATTTTGAACCTCAAGTCAATGTCACCATTGACCCAGAATTTCTGATTCTGACCTAGGGAAGAATCGACCTCAAAATTCTCTGATAGAAAATATGTTTTTGGATCTTGAAAGTTTGCCGAAAAGGGTATCTAAATCTGCACTTTGATCCCCTATTCTGAGCCTATACCTATAATAAAAATGGATTATTATTTTTTTTTTTTTGGGGGGGGGAGGTTTTTGCCTTGGTCAAACCCTATTTTTTGAATTAACCTCAAAGTATAATTGAAATTGCATAAGTAAAACAAAGTAAATGAACAAATTCACCTTGCTTGTAGAAGCCCTTGTGGCAGATTCAGATCCGTAGATCCACAAGTATGCATGCACCAAATGGATGTAGAATATAGAATGTAGAATTTAGGATGTCTAAAATCAATTGCATGTAGATCTTCAACACCAATCTTGAATGGATCTTAGAAGAGGAAGAGGGTTGGAGGAATGTGGATGGAGAAATCTTCAACAAGAGGACTCCATAGAGCTTGAATCCTTCAATGGATACCAATGGATCTCCTTGATGAATTGAGTGCTTGAGAAGTGCTTGAATGCTTGAGAATGGATGAATTCTTCAATGGCTACTTGGATTTCTTCAAATATTTCTCCTTCACCTTTGGATTTCACTTCTTAAGTCTTTGATAGTTGATGATCATGGTTAGTGCTTAGGGAAAATGAGAAAATAAGGCTTCCTTATATATGAATCTAGGGCACAATCTTCTAGAGAGGCATACATAGGAGAATTAAATTCCAATTACACCTATACCCTTAAAAGAGGGCCTATATTAAATATAATTTAAGATTTGTTGCTCCGAAGACCGAAATAGCCAACCTGGAAGCGGGAATTAACTCTTTCCAAAGCCCGACATCTGGAAACCCTGGAAATATGGAATCTGGACCTTAGGTTAAAAAAAGGTCAATTCTAACCTAGGTCAAGGTCAAGGTTGAACTTGACCCCAAAAGGTCGACTTTGACCATGAGGTCAAAGTCCCAGTTTGCAATTTGGAATGTCAAAAACATGCTGGAAAAAGTGGGAAATGGGGCACAACAGGGGGAAAAAGCCAAATCCAAGTTAGAGACCCATTCAAGCACTCGACATGACCCCAAACCACTTACTTGGAAGGCTAAACCACTCTATAATGGAAGTGCTTCTATTTTCCAAATATATATTTAGCCCCCACTTTAGCAAGAGTATGGACTCAACGCAAACTCTTGGTAAAGGAGATCATGAAGAAAAGATAATCTTATTGAAATCAAAAGGGACAAAGGAATCCTCAAGCCCCCAGGGACTTAAGTCTTTATCAACCCTAAGATCATGATAAGAGAGACATCACCAGTTAAGGAGAAAAAGAGAGAGGGTGTGGTTACCTCGCCCAATGAGAACTTATGTCCCATTGTGAACCACACAAGGAAACAATGCAATTGGAAAGATGGAATTGAACAACCTAGTGAATGTGGCTACTCACTAGTCAACCCATCAGAGAGATCCAGTCTTTAGGACACCTTCCGAGCTTAAGGGATCAAAACATTGTAAATTGAAACTGGACGGATCAAGAGATTTGTATAAATTTAAACTGGAGGGATCAAGAGATTCTATAAGGTAAATATCCATGCTTTAAGGATTAGTCTTTAATCCATAAAGGGAAAAAGTTTTAAGTTTTAAAAATATTTTGAACGTGCGTGTGTCTAAAAAGAGAGTAGAGTGTATGCCCCCACATTAAAGTCATTTTTAACAATTTAATAGGAGAAATGGCTTGAACAGAAACATAAACAAATCTACTGATTATGTTTCCACTACGAGATGCCCCCAAACGAAGACAAATAGAGGGAAATAACACATATACATACAAAGAACACAAAAGGGATCTACCTAGTGTGGGGTCAGTATGATCATAGGATAATATGTATATATAGATATGATATTATTATAGATATGATATTATTGCAAATGAATTGACATCATTCACAAAAGAAAGTAGAACTACAATCACAATGGAGGAAAGAAAACTCAAGAATTATGAAGAAGAATCTTTTCAGACCACAACATGGAGACCAAAAAGAATCAGTGCTACCATGTCGTAGATCCAAGTGGATTACACAAGGAAAACATTTATGAACAAGAGCACAAGTACAACATAATATGAAAACAACAAATAGAAGAGTAAAGATACATATAGAGGAATTGTACAACAGGTTTGATTCCTTTATCACCTTGCACCAAAAAAGTAACAAGGGTTATATAAAAGAATCTAACAAACATTTAGCAAACACATTACGGGAGAAGCACAATACAACAAGCAAACACAAAAAGGGCTACCATGAAGGACAAGCCAATCAAGCGCATTGCCTACTCTCCCCATCTTGGTTTATATCATTTAGGGAAGGTGGGAAACTCGCAAGAGGGACTATATCCAATAGAGTAGGAATAACAACCAGTTCCAAACAGGGATCCTCTTGAGAATCGTGATATTTGATACTAGGTGTAATTGTTAATTGAGTTGAAAGCATCTAAGTTAAATCAGTATCAGGATCAATGGTCTCATATTCATCACTAAGATCAATAGGATCATCAAGAGTATCTTCTTCATCAATATTAATTAAAATAGGATCTAAGATGTGAATAGGATCATCATACTCATTCATCTTAACATCATCATGAACATTAAATCCCATTGACACATCAGGCATAGGTTGGTTGAAATAAGGTAAATAATTTTGAAGAACGGAAGCATGGGCCCTAGCATTATCTCTACTCTTCTTACGATGTTCATTAGAAGATTTGTTACATTTTTCTTTGTTTGACAAATGTTGAGATCTAGGAGGAACAACTGGTTCCTTCACAAGTTCTATAGGAGGGTTGGTAGGATTCACAATACGCTGAGAAGCGACATTGGGAGTTTGAGTAATAGAGCTAGCTGTAATGGATAAAGGAAGTATAGAAGGAGTGGGAAAAAGACCATGGTTAAGATATATCTGAGGCATGCTTAACTCGACAATCTTGCGATGTTTATAGGCTTGATATGAATGAAAAAGGTTCTCAAGGTGAGGAGGACATGAATTAGGTAATGAATGCCAAAAGAAATCAAGAGTAGCACAATCTCTAGGCCTATAAGGTTGATATAAACTATGATTAATCATTTTTACTTCTCCATTATGAATGAACTTAAGACATTTATGAATAGGAGAAGCAATAGAATGCATAGCAATTATCCAAGGAAAACCAAATTTGACTTGAAATTGATCAGAAGTAGGAACAACAATGAAGGTAGAATCTACAACTTTACCACAAAGTTCAACAGGAAAGTTAATAGAATTATAAAACCAAGTGCGGGATAGAGAAAACCATTACAAGTTTGGATCCATGCATCAGATGTATCATAAGAATCACGTTGTAGGTTTTTCATAAAAAGGTTTTCCTCATTAATGACATTTATTAAAGATGTGGGATCAACAAGACAACCACGTGTATGTATCTTAGCAATCCTAGCATAGATATAAAGGGGACCATCGAGAGCCTCAATAGTCTCAACATCATCAAAGGTAATTGAAAGTTCCCTAGGTCGTTTATCCTTAGTTTGTTTCTGAGGCTTAGGTGGAACTTGAAGTTGAAGTGGAGTCGAAGGATCTTGAACAATAGGTTGAGGTGAAACAATGCACTCCATATGATTAACAATGTGATTGAGATCATCCATCTTTGAATCGTAAAACATATCCATAGAAGATGGTTGAGCGATGGTATTAGTATCATGTGTAGGTGAAGGATTCGTATAGATTTGAAGGTTTTGATTAGGAGGAGAGATATATTTGTTCCCATTACTATCAAAATTATCAACAGATAAAGCATTAGAATTGGTTAAGTCTAGAACTTTATGCTTTAGAGAATAACATTTTTCCGTATCATGGTATTGTCAAAAATCCTTAGATTAAAAGGATTTTTATGTTATCATGGTAGGGAGAAGAGGTTGAATAGGAGGCAAGGTAATAATATTAGCACTTAACAACCTACTCATAATAGAATGTAAATATTTAGAGAGAGAGAAGAGTAAATGTACGATTCATATGAAAAGAAATGGATGCAGAAATGGCATTGTTGGATGCAACAACAACTTGATCAGCAACCACATTCATCTATTTATTAATCTTGATATAATTGCTAAGTTTTTGAAACTTATTAGGATTAGGAGCAGCGTCACTCTTATCAACTGGAACATGATCCATTGGAGTGTTTCTCTCAAATTGAATCACTTATAATTGATAATGATGAAGTGCTTGACAAAGTTGTTCAAAAGAGGTAAATTTAGTAAGCAGAATCTTATCTCTAATATCCTTTTGTAAATTTGAAATAAACATATGTTGAATATCAATATCAGGAACAAGATAAGAAATCTAAGCATACAAATGCTTAAATATACCTATAAAATTAGTCAATTTTTCCTTGATGCTTTGTTTACAATGCATTAAATCAGTTAAGGACACTTGCAGACCAATGTTATTTTGAAATTTTTGGATGAAGGTATTAGCAAGTTTAGGAAAAGAATCAATAGAATAAGGAGGTAAAGAATAATACCATTGCAAGGCCTTATAACTAAAAGTTCTAGAAAAAAACTTAGCTAAAATCCTATGGTCATGAGCATAATCACTACAAAGGATTTGAAATGTTTTAACATGAGTAACAAGATCTCCTTTGCCATTATAGTTCTCAAGATGAGGCATATCAACTTGCTGAGGGACAGTAGCACGAATAATGTCTAAGGATAAAGGACTACCCATGTCACATGTAGGAGTGCTAAACTTGGATTGGGTTATGTTAGGATTGGCTAATACTGAGAGGGGGGGGGGGGGGGANGTTAGGATTGGCTAATACTGAGAGGGGGGGGGGGAGTGAATCAATATTATAGCACTTAATTAAATTCTTCAACCATTTAAACATTAACCATAAACTTGTAGTAAAGAAAAGAATATAAGAACATGACACAATACTCATAACACCATATTTTGTTTTCGAGGAAACCCTGACCAAGGCAAAACCCAAGTGGGGATGGTATCCACAAGCATGTATTAAATTATAATGTCCCTATTAGGAGACCTAGCCCTATTAGGAGCTGAATATTACATAGTACATTTCCTTTTTAAAGGAATTACAACCATGTTAAAGGTTCACAACACCCTGTTAGGGGCCAACTGAGCTTACAACTCTTACAAAGTAATTCTATTTACAATGTGTTCTCAGTCATGAACAAAACAAGCATCACTAGTGCTTAGATAGTTCCTTTATAGTTTATCAATGATCTCTGTCATTCTCTACTTTTCTATTCTCTCAACACATTCATCCAACCAACATATAGCTTTATTAAAAATATCTTACATATATATCTCCCAACTTAACAAAGTTGGCTCCTAATATAAATATTACAAAGTCAGCTCTCAGTAAAAATACATTTAGTAAGGAAAATAATAAATGTATAGTTGGCACTCTTATGCAATCAAAGTGTAGGTTATCAAAAACCATAATCCAACTTTGATTTCCTAGAGTCCACGTCATACTCTCTCAATCTTCGCTATTGTCCAACTGCTATGTATCATTGTTCTGCTACTGTCTATCTGTCTTCAATTCTTTCTAACTCACAGTAGACATTACCAAAACCAAATCAATATTAGGTGGAGGTCACACATTCCCCATACTATCTTCCTCTAAGCTCTCTTTCCCTAAATCATTGATCTCGATCTTTGATATCCAAAATACTTTTGTATCTCTGCTTCTATACTTAGTCAATTTCTGAATCAACAAAACTTGTCTTTATAGGAATCAATCTGTAACCTAGATGTTTTTCCATAAATGACAACCAAAAATTGAATCACATGACAAAAAATTGATCACTTTCCAATAGGTTAAAGATGCAAGTTGTTGTTGTATAGATGACACGGTTTGAGCCAAACTAATAATTGTGGAATCATTAAAAGAAATAGGCGGCATAGAAATATTAGGAACAATAGGAAAGGTGTAGGAAGTGGAAGGAATGGATGACACAACCATTGGAACACTTGGAACCACAGCTAGAAGGGGATTAGATTAAGTAAAAGGCACACTATGATATGAAGGTTGTGAGGTAGGTAGAGATATCGGTGGAATACTCATAGGAATAGATGAAATTGGGAGAGATGTAGTCATCAAAGGAGGAGTGTAAGTAGGAATGCTAGGTAAAGGAATGGAATAAGGTCCCTCATTAGTGATAGGAGGAGTGAATCCTAGACCTTGAGCCTCTTGAGCTAAAGGTTTAACATTCAAATGCACAAGATGAGTGATACCATGCAAGAGATTAATACCTTGATCACTATCATGAAGGGATTTCTTAAGAGACTCTATAGCTTGGATGAAATCTTGGTTATGGTTTTATTGAATAAGAAAATTTCCCATTTTATCAAGTTCTATTGAAATTTTTTGTACTTGTTTAGGGGGAACTCTTAAAGCATCATCCTCATCATGAGATGAGTGAGAAGAGTTATGCTCCATAGAAGGATTGGAATCACGAGTGATCAAATTTTCATCTAGGATCCTAAGAAAAGGAGAGGAAGAATCAAAATCAAAGGAAACCATAAGTCTACGGCTTCTTCTAACCAAGATACTATAAGTAGGACTAGAAGTAGTAAAGCTCATACACCAATGCAATGTTAATAAACTTAATTTAAGAAACACAAGATTTTGATTTTTAATTGTTTTAAATGTAAATGCAATAACATAAAAGAAAGATTAATCTAATATGCATGCAATATCTAACATAAAAATGTAAATCTAACACCAAAAAGAAAGATTTGTCTATCATGGGTTCACCAAACTGTAACATATAAAATAGAGGTCACCAAAGTATAAGACAAGAAATAGAGATGATGACCTAATGTAAGATAAGATGGATGTTGTTAAATTTAAAATCAGAATGTTTATTGAAATGTGAGGGATAAATAAGATGGTCCCTTTTTATCCTTAGATACACAAAGGAAGGATCCAAATTGATAAACCCCAAAGGAAGGATCAATGCATAAATGTATCAATCTTTTGGAAATAAGAGAAAAGAGGAAGATCTTAAATACCCATTTACAAGAAAGAATGTGTAATAGATTTAGAAAGATTAAGAAATTTAATTGAAACAAATAGGAGAAATGTACTAACCTTGAAATGTTACAGATCTGAAGAATGCTATTTTCAGGGATCTGCACTTAGTTTTCAAAAAATCTGAGACCAAATCTAGAACAAAAATGCAGAGACAAACAAAACCCAGAAATCTTTTTCTGTTCTGACACAGTTCCAATTTTGACCCTCAAGTCAATGTCACCATTGATCCAAAAATTTTGATTCTGACCTAGGGCAGAATCGACCTCAAAAGTCTCAGACAGAAAATTTGTTTCTGGATCATGAAAGTTTTCCAAAAAGGGTATCCAAATCTGCACTCTGATCCGCTGTTTTGAACCTATACCTAGAATAAAAATGGATTGTTTGTTGGGGGGGGGAGGGGTTTTCCTTGGTCAAACCCCAATTTTGGAATTAACCTCAAAGTATAATTGAAATTGCATAAGTAAAACAAAGTAAATGAAAAAATTCACTTTGCTTGTAGAAGCCCTTGTGGAAGTTTTGAATCCATGGATCCACAAGTATACATGCACCAAATGGATGTAGAATATAGAATGTAGAATGTAGGATGTCTCAAATCAATTTCATGTAGATCTTGAACACCAATCTTGAATGGATCTTACAAGAGGAAGAGGGTTGGAGGAATGTGGATGGAGAAATCTTCAACAAGAGGACTCCATAGAGCTTGAAACCTTCAATGGCTACCAATGGATCTCCTTGATGAATTGAGTACTTGAATGCTTGAATGGCTACTTGGCTTGCTTAAAATATTGCTCCTTCACCTTTGGATTTGACTTCTTAAGTCTTTGATAGTTGAAGATCATGGTTAGTGCTTAGAGAAAATGAGAGGAGAAGGCTTCCTTATATAGGAATCTAGGGAACAATATTCTAGAGAGGCCTACATAAGAGAATTAAATTCCAATTATACCTACACCCTTAGAAGAGGACCTATATTAAATATAATTTAAGATTTGTTTCTCCGAAGACCAAAATAGCTGACCTGGAAGCGAGAGTTAACTCTTTCCAAAGCTTGACATTTGAAAACCCTGGAAATATGGAATCTAGACCTTAGGTCAAAAAAAGGTCAATTCTAACCTAGGTCAAGGTTGAGATTGACCTTGACCTAGGTCAAGGTCAAGGTTAACCGTGACCCAAAAAGGTCAACTTTGACCCTGAGGTCAAAGTCCCAGTTTACAGTTTGGAATGTCAGAAACAGGCTGGAAAAAGTAGAAAATGGGGCAGAACAGGGGAAAAATCTAGATCCAAGTCAGAGACCCATTCAAGGCACTTGACATGAATCCAAACCACTTACTCAGAGGGATAAACTATTCTACAATGGAAGTGCTTCCATTTTCGACTATACACATATATAGGAATTGTTACATTTGAAATTATAATATTTATTGAAACATGAGGGGAAGATAAGATGTTCCTTTTAACCTCAAATACACAAAGGAAGGATCCAAATTTATTAACCCCAAAGGAAGGATCAATGCATAAATGAATCAATCTATTGGAAATGAGAGATAAGAGGAAGACGTTAGATTACGTTTACAAAAAAAAATGTGTGATAGATTTAGAAGATAAATAACTTTAATTGAAATGAATAGGAGAAAAGTACTAACCTTGAAATGTTACAGATATAAAGAATTCTATTTTTGGGAGTCTGCATTGAGTTTCTAGAAAATCTATAACCGGATCTAGAATAGAAACACAGAGATGAACAAAACCCATAATTTTTTTTTCGATCTGACATAGTTTTGATTTTGACCCTCAAGTCAATGTCACCATTCACCCAGAATTTCCGATTCTGACCTAGGGAAGAATCAAACATTGATTTTGACCCAAAAATATTTGACATAAAATCTGTCTCCGGTTCCTGATAGTTTTCTGAAAAGGGTATCCGAATCTGCACTCCAACTCGCTATTCCAAACCTGTCCCTGCAAGAAAAATGGTTTGTTTGTTGGGTGGAGGGGTTTGCCTTAGTCAAACCATGATTTAAGAATTAACCTTGAAATCAATAATTGAAATAAATAATGCTAGAAAGTAGTAGAAGTAAATCTAATAATGAAGCTATGATATTCAATAGATATGCAATTGTATTTCGAATGTAAACAAGTATGTAAATATGAAAGCTTGGACTCAATATTAGAAACCATAAACCTCCATGACTGTATGCTTGGAATCCACCTTGAAGAGAGAATGAATGAATCTTGAGGATGCACAAAGGATCTTGAAGGAAGATCACACCACCACGATGGATAGATCTAGGGCTTGAATGATGAATCTTGAATGCATGAACCAAATCCGTTCAAAGGATTGAATGCTTGAATCCTTGATCTTAAATGGAGAACTTGAATGATTGAGAAGAAGACCTGAACACTTTGAAATCTTTAAAACAGGTAGAAAAATGGATGCTTGAACTTTTTTCTTGATGATGGTTGTTCACTTAGTGAGACTTAGAGAAAATGAGAGGAGAGAACTTCCTTATATATGAATCTAGGGCACAATCTTATAGAGAGGCCTACATAGGAGAATTACATTCCAATTATACCTATACCCCTAAAAGAGGACCTATATTAAATATAATTTAAGATTCATCACTTCGGAATCCAAAACAGCGGACCCAGAAGTGGGAAATGAAATTTTAATGACCCCCGAAAACTGACAAACTTTCAAACTGGCAAGGGGGACCTAGGTCAAAATCGAGTTTGACCTTTACCTAGGTCAAGGTCAAGGTCAACCTTGACCTAGGCAAAGATCAAGGTCGACCTTGACCCAAGGAGTCAAAACCCTTGGAAAATGTGTCAAATGAGATGGATGGTGTTCGAAGAGGCCCAGTCAGGGTCCTAAATAGGTGCAAGAGTAGGAGAGGGTGAAGAAATGAGGGGACAATATGATGATTGTCAAAAACACCCCCTAAGGAGGGATAAACATTATTAACATGGAAGTGCTTCCATTTTAAGACGATACACTTTTGATAATGTTTCTTTGTAATGTGCTTATCCTATGTATGACCTATCTATGGGTCTCGTGGTAATGTGGAGAGAAGATCTTATGTGTGACCTATCTTTTGGGTTTATTGATAGTGTGTTGTGATTTAATGAATATTTCAATTTTTTTACTCAAGCCGACTTGTTTTGGTTGGCTGATTCATTATAGAATTATATAATTTGTATGGGAATTTATTTAGAATATCATTTTGGTTTCATATGATGATGGATGGGTAGGAAGTGAATGTGGATTCTGAAATGATGTGAAAGTGATATTTAGCAAAAGAAGACATAATACAAAGTTTGGCAAAATAAGTAGAAAAGGGTTTTTGCAGTCAATTCTCATTTGGATCTACTGCAAACAGTTATTGTGCTATTAACCAAAACTAAATCCATGCATATGTAGATGTGATTCCCTCAATTCAAGTTTTGATTGTAAGATTATTTTTTTATTAAGTTTTGATAGTTTGTTTATGTATTTAGAGAAATTATCCTGACTGACAGTGAGCCTATCTACAGTGAGAACTTCAGCAGTGAGATTCCATTGTAAAAATCACCTTAACTGGTGTTTATATACATGAGAATAAGATTCTCCACAATTTTACCATCTTGGGTTTTCCATGTAAATTTGGTGTTCATTGTGTATGGTGTTTCTTATATGCTTTCATGATTATTTAAATTTTATTTATTTGATTGTATTTACATTGATACCATATCATTTAAGTTTAAAAATATGTTGGGTAATTGATTCACTCCCCCTCTCAGTTATCTAGGATTATTCAACACACGACAGATGTCAAAAAGATCTCAACTGCAAGTATAGGGTTGACATCAATGACCCCAAACTACCAATAATCAAAGCCTCAAGGAGATGCTAGTAATAATTTTACAGAAATGTATTTCTTTTTATTTAGAAAAATTATATGCACAACTCTTTCCCATTGTAGGATTTTTCTTCATTTCAATATTTTTAGTTTAAATTTCCTTCCCTTTAAGATTTTAAAAGTTTAGGACAAGAGGTGACAACAAGACAGTAAATGTTAGATTCCATGGTTCTTTTGAGTATTTAATATATGCCCTCAAAAAGAATGTTTATAGTAGTTTTGTCTTATATGAGCACAATCCCTATGAAAAGGATTTATGAAGCAATTTGAGCTTGAAATCGAGTGTTGGTTTGGTATCCAAGTATGATTGGATACATTTTTTTTAATCACATTCCATGAATAGAAATTTAAATAGAGGGTAGTGAAATTTGATTAAATCTAGTGGCGATGAAAGGTTTAGTATGTGTTTTCTACCTTGATGATCGAGACATTTCTTCAATTTTATCCTAAAGATTTTGATCAACACCTCTATTGTCAATCATTTTGATTGGTTGAATCAAAGTGGCTATAAGGTACTCAATAGTTATACTTGTTTTCTCTTTAAGTTTGAACACTTTGAGGTGGATTATATTGTACAAGGGGTTGAGTAACCCAATTATTTATTACTCAAGAAATTTTTCTAGTAACACCTAGTGTGATGTAAACCATTAATCTTGGTAGGAAGCATGAAGGGGCTTCCGATCCTATTACAAGCTCCTTTCCTATCAGCCCATATTTTTTCTAAGTTGGTATGCATATCTCTAAAGTCATGATAGGATGATCTTTATAGTCAATTTTAGACTAAATGAGCACTTGGCATGCTCTACCTTAATTTTTTAAAACTAGAGAATGCTATCTAAAGTATAAGTAAAGTTGTTTAAGGTCATAAATTTAGGTGGTTCCTATCTTCCCATATTTAAGTTAATACATTTTAAATATTTTTTATTAGAGTCCACAATCATTAGGCTTTGAAAATATAAATGCAAAATGTGGGTGTGAAAGGCTCATTAGAGGGGATCCACCCTTGACTCTAGATCTAATTATAACATATCTTGTGAGTTTCAATGGTAGTATAAACTTAGAATGGACTTGAAGAGAGATAAATTAAGGTAGAAAGAAGTAAAAATATATGATTTGTAATTTATGCCACATTCACCAAAGTATGTGATAGAATTCAATTGAGCACCATTTGTATGAGATTTGAGTTAGAAGAGAGAAGGTTCGTCAAATTTCATCTTTTTATATCTAAAATGTTAAACAAAATTAGAACAAGCAACCCCCTTGGTCATATAACAATGACTACAAAAACTCTAATTGACATTATTAATTGACATAACATCAAATAAATAATAAAAATAATAACCAAAAAATCATCCACAATCCCATATAATTGCATCAAGAAAACCGAATAGGCCACACCAACACATCTACTACCTGATGACACATTTTTCCATTAGTATGCAAAGGGAAAATAGTTTTTGAACCATCAGTAACACCTACACTGAAAGATAGGCTTTCAGTAAAAATTGAAAGTACAGATAACAAAGATCACTGAAAAAGTGTTGAATTCAAGAGAAACCCGACAAGACAGATCAAAAGAGAAACCCGACACACTTTGCATAGTTCAAACCAAAAATGTTGGAGTGTAAACCGAAAGAGAAGAAAAGAAAAAGAACCTGATAGAACAAGGGAACCCAAGGGATAGTTCATAGAAGGAACACCGACTAACAGACAACAGAGCAACCCGAGCATCAGTCACCAAAAGTCAGTTAAATCCCTAGAAATGTGGATCTAACTTCCACGTCAGATAAAACACTTATCTTTTATATTTAGCAATTTGATTTGATTTAAAACCATTTCCTGAGGGACAAGAAATGTAATTGTAATTATTTTAATCAATCTAACTAATTGAAAACATGCAAACTAGGAGATCAAGGTCACATTGTAAACCTTTGATCATAGAGTTATCTTTGTAATACGTAAAACTTAATTAGGTCAATCTATTGTACAAATAGATATGTAATCATTATTTTCAAATGGATGTGAGGATGATAGTAGCCAAGGAGAACATCTATGGATCATACTAAGAGTTTCAAGCAAGAACAAAAAAAAATGAATTAGGTTATCAAGAACCAGATTCAAGGCTACCAAGAAATAGAGGTATTAATCAATCACATTAGGTGATACATTGTAGATGTGAATTTAATGGATTTTTAATCAGCAATTGTAGATTGCATACACTCAGGTCACTGAATATGTTAGACTACATTCTAACAAGTGTAGCAAATAGAAGAAATCCTTTCATGAAAGGTGGATTTAACAATCCTTTGTAAATCTCTTAACCGAGTGCACACTAAACAGTGTTGCTAAAGCTCTTAATAGAGTAGACCTTAAACAGTCTCCACATTATACTCCTAATAGGGTAGATCATCATAAGTGATCAAATTGTAAGCCTTAACTGGCCCCTTCCATTTTGCAGATAGTGAAGCTTTATGGGTTTCATCCTCACTATAGTTTTTACCTTCTAACAGGCATTTTCTGCGTTACCAAATATTTTGTCATGTCTCTATACATTTCATGAATGTTTTACATGCTTATTAAGTTAATGATTTGATATAACATACAAAAAGATAGAATAGCATACATGGATGGTAATACAATTGATTACTAAAAGGATAAAGGTTAAAGTAAAAAAAATGTGAGGGTATTGATTCAGTTCTCCCCTCTTAGTACACCATTACATTATTTCCAAGAATCGGTATCAGGACTAGATCTCTTAATTGGAAAAGTTTAAAAGACTTAAGAGAAAATATCATACAATGGAAAGGTACAAGCTAGACAAGAATATTGAGAATCAGAAGTTAGAGATACATATATTCTATGAACAATATAAAGAATCTAGAATCAAGACGAGACAGTTGCTGGATGAAAGAAAGATTATGGCATCTCGTTGTAATGAAACAAACTATCATGAAGAGGAGATACTTGATCTATTTGATTCATCACAATCTGCATCTAGCAAAGCATCAGACACATCTAAAGAAAGCATCACAAGTCTGAATGAAATCAATCAACATCTGGCCGGACAAGTGAAATCTTTGCAAATCGGTCAAGAGACAAAGATGGTAAGAATGATTGATGTCATGAACAATACTAGACAAGCTGAGAAAGAAAGAACACTAGCTATTGATGACAAGAGGAAGATTACTGAAAAGATACAAGAGAAAGAGTCAGAAATACAAGGAAATATAGAACATCATCATGAGATCACCGATAAGATTATTCTTATGAGTCAAGAGGCAAATCGAATGAACTTAGAGTTCATTGAAAGAATAGAAGCTATCAGTGAGCTAAGAGAAGAAAATGAAAAACTGAAGCATGAAGTAAGAATTCAGAAACAACACAATGACATGATTAAGAGAGCTGAAGAAAGTACCAAAAGGATGGATGATTTTATGGATGGACAAAGAAGAGTTAACAATAATACCAAACTAGGGTATACCAAAAATGAAGAATCACCATGCCAAGCTGATCCAAAGAATGTCTACACAAATCCAAATCCAAGAAGGTAGTCATGCAATCACTGTGGAAAACCATGCCACACATCAAATGTATGCAGGAGAAAAATAAAAGGTATTCCTAAATCCACACCTTCATTCATAGGAATTTGTTATAAATATAACAAGAAAGGACATAAAGCATATGAATGTAAATCTGAGGTGAAACAACCAAAGAAGGAAACCTACATGGAAAAATACTATCCTACTTGCAAAATGCATGGAAACACATCTCTTGAATGCAAGAAGAAGAAAAGGCAAGCATGGAAGCCTAAAGATCAAGAAACTGCTTATCACCCGAAAAGAGTCGGTAACTCGTATGTTTGGGATTACACCACATGGGAAAACTACACAACATGTTGAAGATTTGGACACATAGCAGAAAACTACATGAGACAATGAATGAGAAAGTCTAGGAGCTAGACTAACCCCATAATGGCATGTCTACACTATCATAAAGTTGGTAATCTAAGGAAGGACTGTAGAGACCGAGTGATAGTGACAAGCACCTTTACCAATGGAAACACCATTGAAGACATTAGGAAGATGAGAAACAAAATGTGGAGGAAAGCTACAAACACTGAAGATGATGGACCAAGCAACACAAATGGTGACACCTTATCCAATGGATCTGGTGACATCACCACCCCCACCTAAGTAGAACAAGTAAGTATGGAACTGCATTATACCAAGTTATATTTTTCATCAGTTCCATTATACATTGATGAAATGCCAAACTAGAATGATTAAAGATGCACTATGGTATTACTTGTTATGATTCTATGAATTCAATCTCATCGGTCAATGCTTACCACAAATCATCAATGTACATACAGAGCTAAGTTGTCTATACTTACCGAGCCTCATCGGTTAACACATAAAAGGATAAGTCACTAGTGTAAACTGAGCTACGTTGGTAATCATGTAAAAACACAATGTTGTCTTTGCCATATACCGAGATCCATCAGTAAATAATCAAATGAGTTGACACTTGGCCCGAGCATCACATTCTCACTAAGAATGAAGTGTGTATGCTACCCGATGACTCTATCTTCAAACATAGATAAGTGAGTGAGCATTTATGACATGACTTAGGGAAAAAATTCTATAAATAGTCGATGGAAGAACTCATTATTAACAAAGCAATTTGAGTGAAGAAGAAGTGTGAAACTAGAGCACGAAGCGACCAGATTGCAGAGTGACTTCAACCCTATTCAAAACACTCAGAAAGATTCTCAGAAGTCATAGAAGGTTGAAGTAAGTAACAACATTCACCAAGAACTTTGTTTTCTTTTACAGGAAAAATCCCTAATTTCTGAAATGATGGAAACTTCTTCACGAACCTCCAAGATCAAGAATGCAAAGGAGCAAAAGGTGAATCTAATCAAGAATACCAATTATGAAGAACCTCATTACAAGAGCTGTCCTAAGGTTGCTTCACAACCTGACAATGTTGGTATATTCTCCAGTATACCATTTAGGTTTTTACTCATTGAGGATGTCCAAGCATATATTCATTGCAAGATTGCAGAAATAGGAGATCTTGAGGTTGAGAAAGCTTACAAAAAGCTTTGCAAAGATGATGGAACAATCAAAGAAGAACATAAGAACATTGAAGTGAAAGGTCTCACATATGCCCTATTATTCCTGAATGAATTCAAGACCGAATGGATTTAGTTAGTGCTAAGAAGAGTGCATGATCGAAAGATATGGCTGGATGAGCCAAAACCAATAACCAGGGATGTTATACATGCTGTTACCGGTTATCCTATAACCAATAAAGAAAAGGCACTAAAGCACCCTCCTCACACTGACATTGAAAAGAACACAGAAGCAGCATGGGATGGAAAGGGATTAAAGGTATACACCATCAACGATGATGAAATGAAATTTGGAGCATGTGTCTTAGGATAAAAATTCTTTCAGGCTAGTAGGATGAATAGTATTGTATCTGGAGAAGAAGATACAACACACAAAATTGTTAAGAAGGGAACGTAGTTAGATCTATCAGAACTTATACTAAGGCAATTAGATGAGAACATGAGGACAATCAGGACTGCAAAGTCTAACTCATGTAAGTTTGGTTCACTCATTATGTGCATATTTTTCTATTTTCAATAATCCTTCCCATCTATCGGTAATGTCAAATGGGACACTACTCGACCAATGACCACACAAATTAGTGATCTCATCAAATCACTAGGAGGTAATTTTGAATCAGTCATGGATGAATACTTCGCTGGATTCAAAGACAGAATGCAGAAGAGGATGAGGATACCAGAACAACTAGTAGAAAAGTACAAAGAAGAGGATGAGGATACCAGAACAACTAGTAGAAAAGTATGAGACTGACATTTGTTTTATGGTGGAAATTGATTACACCTATATCAAGCCAACTGTACCGAGGACAGCATGGCTGGCACTACTTGACTATGAGGTTAACATAGATCAAGAAACCAATGCCATTGAAGCATTGATAAATGAACTATTGGATAAGTCACAACCTATGTTTGGAACTTATGAGGAAGCCAAGGAAAGGATAAAAACCAGATTAGTTGTGAAGAAAATTGATAGAAAGAAAGAGAAAATGGTTAACACTTTGAAAAAAAATTTGTCGATAAATGAAGAGGTAATAGAACAGACAAAAGAAATCAAGGGTCAGTCACCCATTGGTGAAGCTGAGAAAGTGAGTGACTCAGAATCCACAGAGTCTGATGCACCACCCCCAAAGAAGCCCAGGATTACTTTTTCATATAGGACCAGAAGTCAGATAGAAAAGGATGCAAGTCCTTCACCAATGAAGAAAGGTCAAGTAAGGACCTGTTTTAGAAAGCCTCAAACAGGGAAAAATGCACCAACAAAAAGAAGAAAGTTAATCAGAACTAAGGAATACATAGAGGACACCAAAAAAGATGAACAATATATCAAGAACACTCTTCCTTCTACAATTGATGAGGTATGTGCCACTACCATCAAGTCAGGTTCAATCACAGACCCCAAGATTAGAAAATGGCTAACTCTGGACCCCAAGGACCAGGATAAGTTAGAAGAGGCAATCATTACAACAATGTGTGTATTCAAATATGTGCCAATAAAATTTGAAGATAAAATGCCTAAAGAACTTATGAATAGATTATTGGCTAGGTGGACATATGCTCTAAAGGAAGAGAAACAAATAAGGGAAAGAGCCCTAGTTTCAATCATGCCACCTAAATCTAAGATGAAAGAGATTGAAGAAATGATGAAGAAACATTCCAACAGGTTCTCACCAAAGTTAAGAGCCTACAAAGTGCTACATGGACATCTAATTGAGCTATACAGGAAGAGTAAGGATGAATGGAGAAAAATAGTTGATGTACCAAAAAGGGATTCAAGCCTTGAGCCACAAGAAGCTCTTACCGACAAGCCACACAATGAAGCAAATCAAGCTAAACCGAGCCCCAGACATATTATTATAACTAATGAGGATGTTAATGAGGAAGCATTGAACACAAAAGATAACAAGGAAATGGATACCGCATATGAAACATGGCCTGATAATACTAGCATTGATATTACCGGAGGAGATCCTGCAAATGAGGTATAGAAAGATGAAGATGTCACTGTTTTCCCAGCCCAAATTAACAAACAAGAAACAATGACAAATGATGCACAAGTGGATATACCAGGCCAAATGCCACTATTAATACAAGCTATTAACATGATTGCACAAAAGGAAAACTCACCCAAGCCTGATGAAAGCATACCCAATGATAAGGGTAATGATGAACAAAAAGATACAACTAATGAGCAAAAATATACAACTAATGACCAAAATATCATAGATGGAGCACAACAAGAAAAAGATGAAGGGAAGAAAGAAAAAGGTGAAAAATAGAAGAAGGAAGATGATACTCCTATGGATACTGAAGGAGATGTTGTAGATAAATTGAAGGTTGATGTGGAGACGTCCACTCTTAACCGACAGGAAAATACCGAGTAGCAGGCAAAATGCACAACACCACAAAATCCTTCATCAAGCACGTCAGACCAAGAAAAGGATCTTGCTATGGTACTACATATAGGAGCATCCCACAAGAGGAAGAAGAAGAAGAGGACCAAGAAGAACAAGCTGCAGGTAACACTTGATGAAATCATTGAGATACCAAAGTGTGATCCTTCTACATTGGATTTTAAATCTCTTCAAGAGTATGGGGAAATATGTCAAAGAAAAGCTATGCAAGAAAAGCTAAGGAAGGAGCACAAAGAATCCCTAGTGTTAGAAACTAAAAGGGATATATTGACACAAATAGTGCCTAACATAGATGTTCATCAAGATGCCCCCATCCTTGATCAAATTTTTGTTCTAACCGAGGCCATCACATCTCAAAATGTGGATCTAGAAAAAGCAATTGAAGAATGAACAAAAAAATATATCAATACAAATTGACAGAAAAGATCAGCCAAGAAGTGGCAGAGAAAAAGGTAAAGCTTTCAGAACTTGCAAATGAATTAGATCCAATAATTTCTGAAGCTATTGCCTTAGTAAAAAAGTTGTGTACTTTAGAGAAATTCACCAAGAAAAATAGTGATAAGATTGCACAAATAGATTCTGATCTAAATACAAGTGCACACAGTCTAACCACAAATGACAATGCAATCAAGATGCATTTGGAAAATATTATGAAATCTAGAAGGTTAAGACAGGAAATTCTAGAGGAAAAAACCAAGTTTAGAGATGAGGTTACCGAGCTACAGGCTCTAATGCTACCAAATCTTACACTTCTGCAATAGAACATGACTTCGGCAAGACAGTTAATTGCCACCCCAGAGACGTCTGTAGTAGACAACATCTATGATATGCATGCCCACATCACATTAGATTAAATGGCTCTTGAACACCTAAAAGAGAAATGGGAGAAACAAATGGAAGACATGAAGAATTCCCATTCTCGTATTTTTGATAATTTGTAAATATACACCTTTGTCCTTACAATCAAAAAAGGGGGAAAATGATATGTACGGGAGTAAAAAGGGGAGGATGATATAATACAAAGAGGAAAATGATATGAAGATAAGGTGAAAAGGGAGTATAGTATAAAGGAAAGTGTACATGTATATACATATACTATACTGACATATACATAGGGGGAGTCATAAATGACAAGGTGAACACATGGTGTACATACTTCACAATTTAGTATTTTGCACATATCATTTTTTGATAATAATGTCAAAAGGGGAGATTGATGACACATTTTTCCATTAGTATGCAAAGGGAAAACATTTTTGAACCATCGGTAACACCTACATCGAAAGACAGGATTTAAGTACAAACCCAAAGTACAAATAACAAAGGTCACCAAAAAGCGTTAAGTTCAAGAGAAACCCGACAAGACAGATCACAAGCGAAACCTGACACAGTTTGCATAGTTCAACCCAAAAATGTTGAATTGTAAACCGATAGAGCAGAAAAGAAGAGGAACTGACAGAAAAAGGGAACCTAGCCGACAGTTCACAGAAGGAACACCGACTGACAAACAATAGAGCAACTTGAGAATCAATCATCGAAAGTTAGTTAAATCCTAAGAAATGTGGATCTGACTTCCACGTCAGATAAAACACTTATGTTTTATATTTAGCATTTTGATTTGATTTAAAAACATTTCTTGAGGGAGAAGCAATGTAATTGTAATTGTTTTAATCAGTCTAACTGATTGAAAACATGCAACCTAGGAGATCAAGGTCAAGTTGTAAACCTTTGATCATAGAGTTATCTTTGTAATACGTGAAACTTAATTAGGTCAATCTATTGTATAAATAGATATGTAATCATTCATTTCAAATAGATTTGAGGATGATAGTAGCCAAGGAGCACATCTATGGATCAGACTAAGAGTTTCAAGAAAGAATAACAAAAGATGAATTAAGTTATCAAGAACCAGATTCAAGTCTACCGAGAAACAGAGGTATTAATCAATCACATTAGGTGATACATTGTAGATGTGAATTTAATGGATCTGTAATCAGCAATTGTAGATTTCATACACTCAGGTCACTGAATATTTTAAACTACATTCTAACAAGTGTAGAAAATAGAAGAAATCCTTTCAAGAAAGGTGGATTTAACAATCCTTGTAAATATCTTAACCGAGTGCACACTAAATAATGTTGCTAAAGCTCTTAACAGAGTAGACCTTAACCAGTCTCTACATAATACTCCTAACAGGGGAGATCATTAAAAGTGATCAAATTGTAAGCCTTAACCGGCCCCTTCCATTCTGTAGATAGTGAAGCTTTATGGGTTTCATCCCCACCGCATTTCTTACCTTCTAACAAGGGTTTTCTGTGTTACCAAATCTTGTGTCATCTATTTATACATTTCATGAATGTTTCTATGAATGTTTTACATGCTTATTAAGTTAATGATTTGATATAACATACACAAAGATAGAATAGCATTCATGGATGGTAATACAATTGATTACTAAAAGGATAAAGGTTAAAGTGATTAAATTTTTGAGAGTACTAATTCAATCCTCCCCTCTCAGTACACCATTCCATTATTTCCAACACTACCATCCATAAAATTATACTTAAATATGAAGTAAACAACCTATCAGTATAACCCCCAAGAAATTAACTATTTCTATGAAAGAATGAGTGATTCAATAGTTTCCAATCACTCATTCTCTCATGGAAATAGTTGGTTTTTTGGAGGTTATACTCATGAGTTGTTCACTTCATGTATAAGTAGATTTTCATAGATGGTAGTGGAGGTGTTAATGTTGCCTATTGGATTTTCTTGATCATTTTATATGGGATTGTAGTTGATTTTTTGGTTACTATTTTTATTATTTATTTGATGTAATGTCATTTAATGATGTCAATTGGAATTTTGGTAGTTATTGTTATATGAAAAAGAAGGTCAATTTTAATTTTGTTTAACTTTTTAGCTATAATAAGATGAAATGTATTGAACCTTCTCTCTTCTAGCTCAACTATCTCCTCTAGAAGTGTGAGTTCCCTTGCTAAAAACTACTATTTTTGAAATATTTATTTATTTTTTCATTGTTGAATTAGACTCCTTATAATAGTTTATTCGTGATGTTTCTCTTCTTTGGGAGTCTATTTGGTAGGAAGTGCCTCCATAATTTTATTTAAGATTTCTTTTGTAAGTCCAATATTTTCTACTTTAGGACACATCTAACATGATATTTGAGTTAGGAAGAAGAGACAAAAAAAAAATAGAGCAAGGATGTTTTCATTATTTACAAATATGTTTAGTACATCATAGATAAATTGAGGGCTTTTGCTACTTTTTGTTTCTATTTTACAAATTTTGATGAAAGTAAATATATGCAAAATTGAACTATTCTACATTCCCATAAATAAAAACTATTTTATTTTTAATTTTAAAAATAAAGTAAATGATTTAATACAATTTTAATACCTTGAGATTTTAGTGAGTGTTGGTATATTGTATTTTTATTTTATTTTTAATATAGGAATGTGAGATTACTTGAAAAATTAGGAAGTAGATGCAAAATTGAACTATTCTACATTCTCATAAATAAAAACTATTTTATTTTTAATTTTAAAAATAAACTAAATGATTTAATACAATTTTAATACCTTTAGATTTTAGTGAGTGTTGGTATATCTCATTTTTATTTTATTAGTTCCTGCCGACAGGCAGGATATTATAGCATTCATTGCAATGCTACTGTTTTTATTAATTGCCCAATTAGAACATTGTATTTTTCAACACCTTTTTCATTGATATAGTTTTAATATATTTTGACTTTTGTATATTTTTATAGAAATTATTTATTTCTAATTTTATTGGTTGAATGTGACTACAGTCGTATGTGAGGCTTTTGCCTTTTTGTAAGAGATATTTTCATTTTAGTTGTCCAATCATAACATTTTATTTTTGGACAACTTTTTACATTTGTATAGTTCTAATATATTTTGAATATTCTATTATTATTTTTTTGCTACTATTGTTTATAATTTGTTTATT
>MU227908.1:1906641-1958636 GCA_018584345.1 Thuja plicata
TTGTTTATTGCAACTAATTAATTATATTATATATTAATATTAACTTAATAGTATAATATTAATATAATTTTTTATATATTATATTGATATAATATATTATTAGATTCATAACAGTGCACAAAAAATAACAAAACAATGTTAATTTAAATATCATTAATTACTTGAATATGATACTATAATAGAAATCTTCATTTAATATTTACTAAATTTAATATTTAATGTTTATCTATAATTAATGATTATATTTACTATTTAATATTTAATGTTCATCAAGCCAAATCTCGTAAGGCTTAATCTTTAGGACTTAGGCAGGAACTAGACGCTATGCGTCCTTGTTTTTAATATAGGAATGCGAGATTACTTGAAAAATTAGGAGGGTAAAAGATCATAGCTATATAAGACTTTCAACCAACAAAATGGTTTCAGGTGAAATTATTTCACTCAAAATCACTTGGTACGTGTGTGGCACAAAGAGTTCAGGTGAAATTCTTTCACCCAAAACTTTTAAATTAAGAGAATATAGTTTTTAAATTCAAAATAATTTGAAATTATAAGTAATGTTTCAATTAGAGTGTTTTGGGGGAAAAAATGTTTCCATCAAACCACTTCTCCCCAAAAATATTTATATGATAACTCATGTGGTAGCCTATCCTTTATATTTTAGTGAAAAATCAACTTTAACTCTAAATTTCTCCAACCAAGGGTACTTGCATAAAATTTTAAAAATAATTTTTTGTAGAATTCATAGGCTAGAATCAATTTCTTATTATATTTTGATTAGCTTTTTTAATTTTTTATTTATTTATTGTAATTAGGTTACTATCTTGTCAAACATGAGGTTGATTCGAAGAAATATTACAATATATTAAAAAATAGAAATATATGATGCATGAGAGGAGAAATTTTTTTCTAAGATGGTATAATTTTTTCTCTTCTGATTATAAGAATTTAGACAAATTTTGACATACCATAACGATTGATATTTTGAGTAAATTTGACTATAATCATTTTTTTAAAATAAAGATTTATCAAAAATTATATTTTCCTCCATGCACTAGATTTTCAATAGTGATCAAATAAAAAAAATTAAATTTGAACTTTTTGTAGCATTCCATTGACCCCACTTTTTCAAATTTCTTATCAATTAAAACAATTCATTTAAAAAAATATATAACTAATATTTTAAAAAAATTAAAAACTATATATGTAAAATAAATTAAAAGTTAATGTGTTTTGTTAATCTATATCATTTGAAGATTCAAAAATAAATGTCACTTTTAGGTGGTCCAAGTTGAAAATTTATATTTGTATTGGTCATCTTTTAATAAAAAGTGTGATGTAGTTATGAACTTTATTCTAAGAATCTTTAAAGCTTAGTGGATATGGAAAAGACTCACAAATATTATAAGAATAAGAATATTATTCAATGGAGGCTACAATGCCAAAGTCTTAATTCTCTATATTTGAATCATTATCCTTGCGTTGGAATCAAGGGAATAGAGAATAGAGAGATATTAGCAAAAATCCTCAAAGTTTGATATTTTTTTTATCTATGTCAATTACTAAGCACAAAAGGCCATGAATTTAAAGATATAATAAACTAATAAGTTGTAGCATTTTTTTTGAATATTCAAATTACAAATTTCTTAATTAATTATACTCTTTTTCTATTATTTTTATTGAGTGACATTATTCAATAATGTATAACTTTCGCTATAAATTTTTAAAAAATAACTTATTAGAACTAGATCATTAGCTAGAATATCTAGTATATAGATATTATATATTTTAATATTTTATCTGTTATTAATTTTTTTGATGAATAAGGCCTTCATTATTGATTTAAAATATTAAAGTATATATTCACAAAAAAAATGGCGAAAGCGCGATCATGCCGCAAGAGTCACACGACAAGAGGCCAGAAGGCAAAACAACTATTCATTAAAAAAAACCACCTTTTCCAGCCAAAGTAGTACCGACTGAGGGAGGTGGGTCATAACCATCATCTTTTTTACCCCACTATCATTGGAGTTTGTAGGTGGGTCAGGCAAAGACCACCCATCATCAACAACATCATTGTCTTTTTCCTTTTCCTCCTCGGTCCTAGGAGGCGAAATGGCCAAGGCCAGGCGAGGGAGCCACTTGGAAGAGGTGGAAGTAGGCCACAAAGAGTCACCACCCAGGGTGTGCCAACCAACAACATGAGCAATAGGAGACCAGCCAAAGCTATCCCGCAATGGAGAGGTCGAACGACGATGTCGACCATCATTTCCACCACTAGGGGAGTGGTGGGGAGCCTGGGACCGAGGATTCTAAGAGCGGCGGGTGGAAGAACTATGCCCATGATGGCGACCACGAGGCAGAGTGTGGTCGACAGAAATAGAATCCAACGACACTCTAACCACCATACAAGGGGCGTTATCCTTGTGGTTCAACAACTCCTCAAGGTGGGCCACCTCAAGTGCCACCTTGTTATCCTATACTTGAATCTGCATCATCACATTATTGCATATGCAAGCTTTAGTGTACATAGAAACATTTATATCAAGAAAGTTGTGAGTGCAAAGAACAACATTTCTATCTTTCCAAAGAGTAAAAAGAATCTCCATCCTGAAATCATGTCAAATTTGAGTGTATTTGTAGGGGATTCTAGGAGAATCACCTAGAAAAATCATATGCCAAGAAAAGGGCTAGTGTAGAAAATGTTTGAAAAAATAATATATCTAGCTCCAGTACTATTGAGCTCTTTGACAAAACCAGAAAATATGCAGAAAGGTTTTTGGTTGCCCACAAAAGGGACACCTAGGATCAGGAACTCCCAGATGCTTGAGCTGAGAACCCATGGGAAAGCCCTAGAAAAATACACCAAGAAAAGTGTGCAATCTTGGGCTCAGTAATGACGGTCCAGATAGTGTGAAATCCTAATCTCCAATTTTTTTGAGAACTATGCAAGTGCCAACGCTGGTTGAGAGTAGTGACCATGGGAAAATGTGGCACCAACCAGTGGTATCCCATCTTTGGCTTATAGTTGGAAAGAGGTGTGCAAGGATACCATTTCCAATCCTTCCACCATGGCTTAATAGTTTGGATGCCCAACTTGTGAAGCATGTGCGGAGGCAAGGCAAAAACCAGCAAGTCAAAAGTCTTTCGATCTGAGCGAGGCAGACGAAACTAAACCTACATGTCATCCCATGTTCTAAGGCTCATGGTAGCTCTGGAAAATTTTTTTGGGTGTCGTGATTCTGCGTTCATGAAAATGCTGAGCACTAACACATTGACCCTTAGACATCGGAGCTCCTTGCACAGAAAAGAGGGGAGACCACCAAATATTATGTTGGTTCATAGAAATCCCACCACATAAACCATAGCCATCTCACCAAAGCCATGACGTAATGGCTTCCCAGGCTCTCCAAATTCTTTTGAAAATAAAAGTGCCCTAGATTTGAACTGGTTCTGACATGATGAGAAGGGTTTGAAATCCAATCCCCTTCCATATTGGCATGTTGATTGGAAATCTAGAGGAAATGCAATGCCTGAGAAGGATTTTCCGTGCTTCATTCCCATTTAAATAGCAAATGATCCATTTAGCACATAAGGAAATTCCCTTCTTCCGAGTTGAAAGAAGGCCCAAGCCCCCAGACTCCTTGGGAAGGCAGCCATGCAACTCTGTGAAACCTATGATGATCAGCACCAGAAGCCCAGAGGAAATCCTGAAGGAGTTTCTCCAGCTTCATGTAGGAGTTTGAAGGAGCCCAACAAGATGAATAATAAACATGGGTAGTTTCTAGAATTTTGGAAAAAATCTAGAATTTACCAACAAAGGATAGCGGCTTGGTAATCCAGTAGTCAAGCTTTGTTTTGATCTTCGCAAGAACCGCATTCCATAATTAAAAAGACAAAGCTTGAAAGGCAAAGGGAATGCCCAAAAAGTGGAAGACCTCGTCATGGTGCACCCATTTCCAGCCATAATGAGAGAGCCAAAGAGGAATAGGAAGAAAATATTGTCTATAACAGAGAGTCGTATGCCATTGAATAGCCAAAACAGAGGCAAGACAACAAGTGTCAAGACATTGGAGAGCATTAGAGACATTATCTTCATCCTCAATGAGAGTGAGAAATTAGTCATTGCACAAGTGGCCATTGACAAGATGGGTAGGTGACTCAGGCATGGAAATTCCTCTAACAAGGCCATAAGAGATAGAATTGGCAAGTAGGTAGAAAAAACCCTAAGAAGCAAGAACATAAAGAGTTGGGGCTAAAGGGCATCCCTGGCGGATGGATCTAAAAAGACCAAAAGCCTTGGATTTCCTATCATTAATGGTGATACAAGTAGAGGCATCCCCAAAGAGCATCTCAACCGATTTAATTGAGGTGGGACCAAATGTGAGGGCTTGAAGCATTGCAAGAATCAAAGGTCATTCAATTCATTCATATGCCTTGGAAAAATCAATCTTGAGGAAGATAGATTATTGTTTGGACTTCCTGGCCCATTCCATGCCTTCCCAAATTGCAATAATATTGTCAAGGATATATCTAGACTTGATTAATCTATTCTACTCAGGGTGAACTACCAAAAGCAAGATGTGACAAATTTTGAGAGCCACAGCTTTAGCAATAATATTGTAAGAAACATTCAGCAAGGTTATTGGTTGCTAGTTACAAATATCTTAAGGATCTCTTGCTTTAGGTATGAATTTAATGTTTCCTTCATTGATAATTTTTCAAAGGGATTTGGAATGAAAGGCTTCAAGGTAGACCATATGCAATTTTGGGCCAACACAGTCCCATAAGACTTTACAAAATTCACATGGAAAGTCATCGCACCCAGGAGCTTTGTCATCCACCATGGAAAAGACAGCCTCCTTGAGGTCAGTGATGGTGAGCAATTTCTCACAAAAGGCATGATGCTCATTCAAAATCTGGTTAGTAGTAACAGAAATGAAATTCTTCAAGGATTGTTCCCTGGAAGAATAACTTCCTTGTGTTATGAACACCTTCTCATAATGCCGAACAAAAGCTTGAACAATGTTAGGAAGTTAAGAAAGAACCTCATTACCTTCCTCGATCATTTTATGCCAACAAAGGTATGAAAAGATCTAAGAGCTTGAAAGAATTCTTTGGAGGCTTGGTGTCCAACCTCAAGCTAGTAAGGTGAGCCTTGATTTGATCTCCCTTGGCTGCATGGTTATCAACAACTTATTTCTGGTGACAAAGATTAGCTAGTCGAAGTTGCAGTTCCATGTCAAACAGATTCATGGCCAAGTCTGTGGAAGCAACATAGAGATCTTTGGTGGTTTCTTCATATGAACGTTGGTGGTACATGGCAAGTTGTATTACATAAATGGGAAGAAACCTTGTTGTATGAGTGATGCCATCATTCCAC
Source organism: Thuja plicata (assembly GCA_018584345.1). NCBI lineage: Eukaryota > Viridiplantae > Streptophyta > Pinopsida > Cupressales > Cupressaceae > Thuja > Thuja plicata. Next base: position 1,912,025 of record MU227908.1, read on the forward strand.
CAGTGAATCCAGCCTGAGAGAATGTGGGGCCTGGGCTCCAAATTCCAGACACACAAGATATGTGCCACAATGGGATCATGAGTAAGAATAGATGTGTTGAGAAAAAAATGCATTTTAAAAGGATGCATCTTAGTTTTTTTCCACTCAATAGTAAAGAGGATGGGATAGTGGTCTAACAAGGTCAGATCAATCAAAGGAGTGACATGTAATTCCCGATCTTCAAAAAAAGAGAAAAAAAGACTGAGTCGTAATCATGGCATGGTCAAGCCTCTTAAAATCCTGTCAGAACCAGCTTTGAAATTAGACCAAGTATCTCAAACTCCACCAGGACGGTGACAGTTGGCATTGGGATCAAAATGGCCCAATTTATTATGCATGTAATACCAAGCCTCTCATTCTCCAGCTATCCATCTAAATGGTGAAATCCTATCTTTGTCAAAAGCTAGCTCAACCATATTAAAGTCCCCACATATGACATAGGTGGCTGGTGGCAGATAATCCACCATTGAATGCCACATATGTGATATTTCAACAACGTCATTGGGAGAATAACCATTAGCTATGCCAAAAGAATGATTATTGAAGGACAACAATAACCAAATTATGCTCTGAATGGGTTCAGAACCATGCAAAATAACTAAAGAAAATAAACAAAGAGGATTAAGAGTAACTACACCACTTCAACTAGCTTCATGTTGTGAAGAAAACAAAGAAGAATACAACAAGATAACACGGAAAGAAAAATTCAGCATGAATCCATAAAACTTGGCTTCCTGTATGAAGAGAACATCTAGGTCACCTATCCTGTGTTTAGCATCTCAAAAAAAATAATTTTTGGGGAGGTTAATGAGACCTAGAACATTCCAGGAGAGAAAATTCATGATAACAACTCTTGTATTCCATCCTCATCCCCAAGAGAGGAGAATCTATTATGCAAGAAGGTTGAACTAGTTTTGAAGCAAGGAGGAGAATCTCCTCCTGAGATGACTCTCCACTTCTTGATTTTTTCATCCTAAATATCCGCATGTCAAGAAGGGTTGCAAGAGCCTCATAAATATTGAGACACTATCATGGAGGATTCCTGTGGGGTGCAGACCCAAACGGGCCGAGAAACAATCACAACCACCTCCATCCCCTACAAAGAAGGGTTTGAAATAGGAGTTTTTAGAATCGCATTCGTTGGGGCCACCATAGTGACTTTAGTAGACAGTTGAGCCATAGAAGCTGAAGTTTTCTTAGGGACCAAAGCATTTTTTCCTTTTCATACTACAGTCATCCATTCTTCTTTTTTTTCCACCTTCGTAGGATTGGAAGGAATATCTTTAGGAGGGGTTTTTATGCAAGGCACAACCAATGGGAAGTCCTTGATCTTTTGCTTGATCGAGTGACACCTATAATAGGTGTTAGGAAGTTTAAGGTAAAGCACCTTCTGGGTAAAGGTGTGAGCACCAACTTGAAAATCAACTTTTTCTTGAAGGTCCCATGAAAGGTCAACCTCAAGACAAACCCTTTTTTGAGGGCGAGGATTAAAAAATGACCATTCTCCATGCATACCACCTTGAAAAGAGTTTTCACAATGGTGTGCAAGAAAGGCCAGCATGGAAAAGGATGACCCAAAAATTTAACCCAGACTGGGACCTTGATATTTTTTTCATTTGAGATAGCATACTCTCGAGACCAACGCTAGAAAAATAACATAGAAGACCTAATAGTCCAAGGCTCGCGAATGAAAACCATGTCATCCTAGGTAGGGTTTGAGAAATGAAAAAAACATCCCTTGGTAAGGTGTTGAATGCCATCAAGCTAAAATCCATGAGGGGTCCAAGCTTTGGCAACCCAGTCTTTCAATATGCTTTCAGGTGGAGTTCTACCCACAAAATATCCTATTAAAGTATGTTTTTCTAGCCAATCATAGGCATGATCAAATTCTTGAATATTAAGCACAATATTAGGGGAGGGACTACCTTGCGAAACACTTTTGGAACAAAATTTCAAGGGTGTTTGTTTGGAGGAGGTGCCATGAGCATTCGTCATAGAAACTCCAACACAAGCATCAACTACTGGGCCAAAGTTGGTCAGAGCCATTATAAACCCCAAAAAATCTCACAATAAATGTGGTATGGAAACACACAGAGATCACTTAGACAAAAATGTCACACAATACTCAAAACCCTAGGATTCTTAGAGCTCTCCAAACCACATCATTCCTTCACTATGGATTGATTTTTATTGTATTATTAATTTTTACATTAGTACTAACATAAATTTTAGACTTGTTTTATTGTGTGTCATATTTCTCTTAGCACATTCATAAAATTAAATTTACCTTTGTTCATTATAATAAGGACATTTGTATAATTGTGGAGTGTAATAATTTTTTAAGATTTTTTATCATGGAGAAATGATTGGTAGAAGACTATAACTTTCATGGATAAATGGCTATTGAGATTTAAATGGAGAAGAGAATTAGTTTAGGGAAGAGATGACTAAAGTAGGACTTGAAAGAAATATTAACGACAAGAAAAATGGTGGTAAAATGGTAAAAATAAAATAATTACACATCCACCAACCATGATAACGAAACCTCTTTTGAGGGAAATGGGATATTTACCTGGGCGACCTTACAACTTAAGGTAAGTGACTCAAGGAAACCTACAATATTTTTTCAAACTGTTGAATTAAAGATCTACAAAATCTTTTAGTGTTTTGCAAGTACCTAAAAATTAGTTTAAATATTTATTTAAGTTGAAATGTTGATGTATAATCATGCTTAGGTGTTAGGTGGCTTGTCCATGTGGCAAGTTAAGTAGGGTGGGAAGTAGGAAATTTTTCCTTATATACCTCCACTCTACTCCTATGTACTCATTCTATGCAATCATCCTTATTGGTTTCCAATTCCCTCTCTCTTGATTATATTTTTTAGTATTCCTGGCTAAATCTCATGTGTTATCTATTAATGTTTGCAACACAAGAACCTAGGAACAAACAACAAATGAAAACACTTTCCACACTTGAAAGGGTAGAAAGAAATCATTTCTATATTTCTCAAAAGAAAAAAAGATTACAATATGCAAGATAATGATTTTAGGATCAATTGCAATGAAGAGACCATTTTATTTTATAAAAGTAATAGTTCTAAAAATAATAGAAGCTAAATCAAACTAAGAAAACCAAACTAGATCTTGATATAAAAACTATAAGTGCATGATATGCACAATATGCAAACTAGAGCCCAACTAGACTATGATATCCTAAATTTAGGCTCAAATAAGTGAACTTAATCTAGAGCATGAATGTGCAAACATCTTCTCAATTATGCATGATAATATTCTTGATCATGTGCATAATTATAATGTAGCATACGCAACAAATTCTTAGAGTGTTGAGTAGAATCAGTGAGTTAGGATAACAAATTATTCTGTATGCTCATTTTGGTATGGTTGTCATTGGTTTCAACACAGTGTTGCATTAATGTCAACATGCTTTCTATCTAGTGGTGCTGAGGATTTTTCTCTACATGTTCTTAATGTTGCAATGTTTTTGGTGAGATTTTCATATGTTGTTGGGTACAGTTTGGAGTTGTTGGATTCAAGATTTTTTGGGTCGAAGTGTACTATAGGGGTATTGGTATTTTTATGAGTATGCCTATGGTTGACTATATTATCTCTATGAAATGTGTGTTTCACATTTCTCCAATGATGGTTTCTGTTGGTGGGATTTTGGAAATAAGCTATTTATTTCCTTATATTCATTCATTTTAGTTAGCATGAGATTTTCAGCTTTGGAGACATGGTTTCTAAGATTGATGATGTTTCTACTCTAGGTTTGGCCAACCTTGGGTGTTTACACTTCAATTAATTACCTTGATGTATGCAAGAAGATTTGTAACATGTATGATGTTATTTTTGGTCTTATTTAATATTTTTTATGGTCCAATTCTCATTCCTTCCTAGGAATGTTTAGTACTGACCTAATTCAATACTTTTTTATCCTTGCCTAGCCTATAGTAGGAGACTCCAAAAATATAAATTTAGTATAAATAAATTTGAATCATTGAGGGATCAATGTGGGATATTCATTTATTTGTGTGAATGATATGAAAGTGTGTGTGTGTGTGTGTGTGTGTGTGTGTGTGTGTACGGAAGAGGATTTGTCTCCCTGATTGCATAAGTTAAGTGTGAAGTGTGGTACAGAGTTGTGTGAACTATAATGTGTTAGCTATTGGAATAAATGTGTCAAAGGTGACAATATATTTATGAGTTGTGTTACAATTGTATATCAGTGTTAAATGTATTCTCTCTTATACTTATTCATCTAGGCAGTGAGCCCTCTAAAACATAGCCTTCTTTGTTCGACCAATGAGCCCTTTGGTAGTGAGCCTTTGGCAATGATCTTTTTTTGTTAACCACCTTAACTAGTGTTCACATTTTTTAGAATAATATATTCTCTTTGGGTTTTCCCTTTATATTTTTTTCTATGTAAATTTGGTGTTTTATATGTTTATGGTTGTTGTGTTTTTCATGTTCATATCTTTCAGTAATTAAAATTTTAAAGTAAGTTTGGTGGAACTAATTAATTTTTTTTATAAGGTCATAATACTATAGACAAATGATTTATCCCCCCCTCTTATTTGTCTTTCAGATTCAATAATTGGTATCATATATTTGGTTCCTTGGAGAAGAGCTTAAGTGCTTGAGGAGGTCACGATGTTACACAAACTTACACTACCTACATTGGATGGATTTGAATATGCATACTAGAAAGTGCATATGTGAGGATACTTGGTTTCTCTCAGCTATAAGACCTAGAAGGCTATGAAAAATCAATATGTGAATCTAGTAAATGGTCTTAATAATTTGGATGAAATCAAAGCTTATGAAGACATAAAGGGAAAGTCTACAATTTTTAGTGCTCTATAAAAAGTAGAATTAACTAAAGTTGTATCTTTGGAGACCTCTCATGATGTTTGGGAAAAGTTAAGAAGTTTTATGAATGAAATGATATAGTAAAAAATGATAAGTTGAAGAATGATAAATCCAAGTATGAGAGCCTATGGATGGAATAATATGACAATATAACTTCCTACCTACAAAATATTAATGATGCGGTGAATGAGATTAGAAGTCTTTGAGGCAATCTAGAAGAAAATGATGTTGTACAAAATTTACTCATAACTCTTACCATACCCTATAGTTTTAAAGTTTATACTATAGATGAAGTACAAATTTTAAATCACTATACCAATGAACATATGTATGGATATTTACTTTCTTTTGAGATGAGATAATTTTGCACTACTGACACAAGGATATAAACTGCATTTAAGGGTACCAAACTAGTAACATATGAAGATTCAAAAGAAGATTATTTTGATGAGATTGGGAAAATTTTATGAGAAGAATGAAGAAATGAACCAGGAAATACAAAGGTAAGTTACCCTTTAAATTTTTCCAATATTAAAAGATAGCTCATTATGCTTCTAAGTGTCTTGACAAAATTGCAAATCAAAAGAATAAAGAAAGAAAATGTAAGTTTAAAAAGAAAGCCTACTATGTTAGAGAAGATGCTAGTATTTCTGATGATGAATCTAGTTATGAAGAAAATGATCAAGGTTTATTTTTGGAAATTAAGGAATAATTTAGTCCTACTAATCCTTACAAGACTCCAAAAGTAAATACTAAGGTTACAAACACAATAAATTCTATTTTACATGTTATAAGAGATGGAGATGAATGCATTATTGATAGTGGATGTTCTAATCACATGAATGGTGATTACATTAAGTTTTTAAATTTTGATAATTATAATGCAAGTGTAGTTAGACTTGGAGGTGATCAAGGATCTAGGATAGTTGGAATTGATTCAATCATTTTTGATGGAAAGAATAATACTGACAATGTATACTATGTTAAGAGATTGAATCATAATCTCGAGTGTTGGAAAAATGTGTGAAAATGGATATAACCTTTTTTTCATGGCAGATGGATGTGAGATAAGGAATAAATCCACAACTATGATAAGTGTTGGAAAAATAATAGGAGGAAATATGTATTAAGTGAAGAATTCTTATGGATATTGATTAATGTCTCAAATCAATGAGAGTTTGCTATCTCATCAGAGGATATGTCATATCAATTTTGACAACTTGATAAAGATCAGTTTAATACAAGTTGTGAGATATTTTCCAAAGCTTGCAAGGTATACTAACAATGTTTCTAGATAATGTCAAGTTGGAAAACAAACAAGGAGAATTTTCAAAAATAAGGAAAAATTTACTAATGGACTATTGGATTTAGTGCACACTAATTTGTGTGGTCCAACCAAAAAAGGAGTCAATAAGGTGATAGGTACTTTATTCTTTTAAACGATGATTGTTCTAGAATGATATGGGTTACTTTATTAAGATAAAAATCATAAGCTTTAGAGAATTTTACAATATTCAAAGTTATGATTAAAAATGAGATAGATAGAAGAATCAAATGCTTAAGGTCTGTTAAAGGATGAGAATTTAATTCTAAAGAGTTTAACACTTTTTATGAGAATCATGGGATTATAATATATTTGCCTACTCCTAGAAAAATGATAAAGGAATCCAATCTACTTTAAATCTATTGGAAAGAGGGAATATTGACTTCAATATACACACTAAACAAAGTTTAGACTAGGAAGAATCTTGGGAAGACATCTTATGAGCTATGGTATGGAAGAATCTCTTCTATGAAATAGTTCAGTGTATTGGAAGGAAATGTTATTTTAGCAGAGATGAAGAAAACCTTAGAAAGTTTGATACTAGAGCTGATGAAGGCATATTCCTTGGGTATTGAAATAAAATCAAAGCTTAAAGAAGCTACAATAAGAGGCTAAGAAGAATATTTGAGTGCACAAATGTGAAATTTGATGAAGACATTCCAAAGCACATGGAAATAGAAGTTGGATATGAATAAGATTAATCAATCAAAAAAAAGGAAGAAGAGAAGACTAAAGGAAATGAAGAAGAATTATGCTGAGGTTGGTCCAAAATATACTCCTAATACCCCTAGATATGTGTAGAGGAATCGATTAGAAAATAAAATTGTCGGAGATAAGGATAGAGGTGGCATTACAAGAAGTAAAGCTACTGTAGAACATGTCAATCTATACTTAATCTCAGAAATTGAACAAAAGACTATAAAAGAGGCTTGCAATGATCAAAATTGGATGAAATCTATACAAGAAGAAGTAGATCAGGTTATGAAGAATCATACTTGGGAATTGGTCCCAAGATCGACAGACAAAATGTAATTGGAACAAAATGGGTTTCCAGAACAAGATGAAAAATAAGGCTAGACTGGTATGCAAAGGATATACATAGGTGGAAGGAATTCAATTTGAGGAGACCTATGCTCCTATGGTAAGAATGAAAGTGATCAAAAAATTTCTATCTTTTGTATCAGATAAGGACTTCAAGGTATATCAAATGGATGTGAAATATACATTTTTGAATGGATAACTAAAAGTAGTATATATAGAACAATCAGAAGGCTTTAAGCCATCAGATGTTTCAAACATTGTCTGTAAGTTGAATAAGGCACTATATGGACTAAAGAAAGCTCCCAGAGCTTGGTATGCAAGGCTTGATAGGTATTTGTTGAAGTGAGGATTTCAAAAAGTATGATTGATAGTAATCTCTACTTTAAGGTTGAGTAAAATGTTATCATGATTGTGGTTCTTATGTGGATGATATTATCTTTGGAGGAAATTATGGTATGTGTAAGATTTTTTCTGATGAAATACAAAAATATTTTTAAATTTCCATGATTGGGAAATGAATTTATTTATGGGCTTACAAGTTAATCAGAAAAGTGAAGGTATCTTTACTTCATAATAAAAATATCCCAAAGAGATTTTGAAATTTTTTTAAATATAAAATTCTAAACTAGTATGCACTCATATGGTTACTGGCTATAAGTTGATGTTTGACTTGTAGCTAGATTTCAGCAAGATCCCAAGAAAAATCATGTTGTTTTTGTAAAAATAATTTTTAGATAATTGAAAGGAACAAAAGACTTTGGTCTATGGAATCCCAAAAAATTAGACTTCACTTTGATGACTTACACGAACACTAGTTGGGCGCGATGTGTTGATGAAAATAAGAGTACAAGTGGAGGTGGCTTTTTCCTTGGATCTTATTTGGTTTGTTGGTCAAGTAAGAAACAATGTCTTATGTCTATATCTGATGAACTATAACTGATTGAATGTTTGAAGATGACAAAGTTGATGATCACCAAGTTGCAGAAAGCATATGCAAGACATTAAATCAGTTAATGTATTGTATTTTCATTGATGTCAACTTGATATGGTATGATTGCTCATACACATATTGTCAAAACACTTAAATATTTGAAGAGACAAATTTTTTGTCATCGGTAATCATGTACATCGAGTGATAGTAAACCCCGACAGATAATGAACCCCAAGCACAAAAGTTCATAGTGTTACCCGACGAGAAAGTGATACTTGAGCAAGAACTACCGAGCTAACTACAGTTGTCACCAAATAGAACTAAAGTTGATGCCCAAGCTATCTGCAGTAGTCACTGAGCACAACTGAAGTGTTGATTGATGATAAATGAAGTTAGGAAAACAACAAAACACTTAGCTGACAGGAGCTAAATATAGAGTTAACTGATTGATTAATTTGTTTTCTTTGACCAGTTAAAAGATAAAGATAAGAAGGAGATCTAAAGCATGTTTTATTCTAGAAAACAAGGAGAGATCTGTGGAATAAAACTAAATCAAGCATGGCGAGCTTTACAGATCAAGAAGTGATCAACAAAGAAAAAAAGGATAGAAGAACGGTGAAATCATGTCTATATAAAGAGACAAGTAATTCATTATCAAGAGAGGAATGTTGAAGGTAATTCTGGTGAAGATAAGAAGTCTCCATGTAGATCTGATCATACAAGCTGAATAATAGAACTAAGAATTCTGCAGACACCGAGGAACAGAGAAGCAACAACATTCATCGAGCAGAAAGAAGTGGAGAAAAGGAATTAAAGAGAACATTGATCAAAGAGGTATTATGGAATTATAATAGATTTGAAAATATGCAATTCAAAGTTGTATTAATGAAACAGATCATCTACTGATTCAATTTAACCATTGATTCAGAAAATCTCTTAACAGAGTAGGATTTAACCATCCTTTATATATTGAGATACATACCAAGGAGTATCAAAAGGTTTTCATGTTGACAGCATAGTGAATGCTAGGTCAAGTGATAAACTTTTAGTTTTAAATCCTCTAACAAGGTCGCACTTAACAGTGCCTATGAAAGTATGAAGTAGTTTTTATTTGTTCTGGTATCTACACTGGTGTGTACATCATAGCATCATCACATCATCATCTTAATGAATCTCTTTTCTCTTATATAGACCTCATAGTGCATTTAATTTCCATCCTTCATATTTTTCCTCTTAATCTCCATTGTTGATTTTGCCACTTAACCTTCATCAACAGTTGTGTCAAAAACACGTTTCAATCTTCTTCATCTAATCATCCTTGAATTTTAATAGTTTTTTTATCATCATAAAAAATCTTATCAATTACCTCGAATTATGAATTTTCCATCTCATCATTTTAGTCGGCCTTTAGTTTCTTTTTATTGCTCGGTCAATACCATGATGTGTCGGTGATCCAATTAGACCACTACAAACTTGCCTATTAATCGTGAAGCACTTCATTCAATAGTCTCATTCAAGTTCTAGGAGTGTTTCTAAGACCAAATAACATTACAAGCCATTTATATAATCCCTTAGTGGTTTTAAATGTAGTTTTCCACTCATCTTTAGGCCTTATCCTTATTTGATGGTAGCCTGATTTAAGTTCTATTTTTGAAAAATAGCATGCTCCTCCAAGTTGGTCCAAAATATCCTCAATTGTTGGTATAGGGAATTTGTATCTGATGGTGATATTTTTTATTTCCCTAGAGTTAGTGCATAGTCTCTATTTTCCATCCTTTTTAGGGTCCAATACACTTGGGACTACACAAGGGCTGAGACTCTTTTGTATGAGTCCTTTTGTCAACAATTTAGTGACTTGTTTGGTTACCTGTGCATTCTGATCCGGGGTGAGCTTGTATGTAGCCTTGTTGGGTAGGGAAGCACTAGGGATGAATTTTATTTGATGACAAATATCCCTCAAAGGTGGGAGTTCATCTGGTATGTCTCCTGCAACTATACCTTTATACTTCTACAGTAAGTTGTCTATTTCCTTTAGTACTTCTTTATGTACTATTTTCTCGTTAGTTTTGAGGACTAAGGCATATCCTACCTCTATTTCTTGTATGGTGTTGATAATCTCTTGTTCTCCCACAAGCATGAATATTTGTTCCTTTGGCTTTTCTTGTTGAGAGTCAAGAAGAGGGAGTAGGTTATACTTATGACCGTTCTGATTGATCTGATATTTTTTTGTGGTTCCATTGTGTTTGGCTTGCAAATAATATTTCCACGGACGTCCTAGTAATAAGTGACAAACATCCATATCTACTACATCACAAAGGACTTTATCTTTGTAGTCCTTAATAGAGAAATCTACCCAAGCATGTTCATTGATGAGGGTTTGTTGTCCCTTAGTTAACCAAGATATATGGGATGGGTTGGGGAGGGGTAAATTTTCCAATTTTAACTTATCTACCATTTCTCTAGATACAATATTTTCATTAGAACCAGAATCAATTAAAAATTTGCATACCCTTCCATGACTCTTTTAGTTGGTCCTGAAAAGACTCTTTCTTTGAGGAGGCTCCACTGGCATGGGTTCTTGGATTGAAGTCCTCTTCATCATGAGGCATACTCCTTCTTGTCCAGCATAGTCTCTTCCACTTTCTGCATCATCTTCTTGTACTAGGTTGGCTCTTCTTTCACCTTGTGTATTTTTTTATCTCTATCTAGACACCTATTGGTGTAGTGGCCTTTCTGATTGCAATTGTCACATCTGATTTTCCCATTGTTACTTCCCCCATTTCTAACTCTACCATTTCCTCTTCTTCCTTTGTATCCACCCCTTGTACTTCTTTCTCCTTGTATGCTCTATTTGTTAGAATCTCCTTGAGGTCTAGAACTTTGTCCTCTTCCTCCAAAGTTTCCTCTTCCTCTATTATTCTTACCCCTTCCTTATCACTCTATACATTCCTTCTTTTGAACTTCTCTTCAACTTTTAGTGCCAATTGATAGCACTGGTTTACTATGGTAGGGCTTGTTAAACTTAGTTCATCTTGGATTGAGATTCTTAAGCCTTGCATATATCTAGCAAGCTTGACACATTCTGGTTCAGCGAGTTTGGATTTCATTACCAACTTTTGAAATTCCTCTGTGTAGGTTGAGATATCCATCACTTTCTGTCTTAGACTCATTATTTTTTTATGAAGTTGGACTTCATAACCTTCAAGGGCATAAGTTTCCCTAAGTAGGGCCACCATTCTCTTCTAAGTGGTGATTGTATTTTTCCCATTCTTCACCCTATCATCTTGAGTGAATTTCAACCATGTGAGTGCGGAGCCTTTGAGCTTGGACATGGAAATATTCACCCTCAAATTCTCAAAGATGTCTTCATAATCAAAGAAACTATTAATGGCATAAACCTAATCCATAGTAGCATCAGGGTCCATCTTCTCTTTGTATGTAGGCAACTCAAGCTTGGAATCCATGGTTCTCCTCTACATATACTTAAGAGTCTTCATTAGTAGCCTCTGATCTACATGACTGTGTTAGTAATAACTCAGAGGGGGGGTGAATCAGTGGCCTCAAAAATTAATCCTTAAATCAACCCTTAAAACTTATAACCACAAATTATGTCCCTAGTTATCTTCTGTCCTACAAGATGAATGCCTTGAAATACTTATATCAATTTTCTACTTGTCGGATTGCTTTGTAAATCTCTCTTCTGTATGATTACCGATAAGCAGTCAACTATTTACCAAAACACAGTAAATATGCAGAGTATACCGATAAATCCAAAATTGCATATGTGAAATGTAAAATAGTAAAGTAATAAAACATAAACACATAACACATGGATTTTTAACATGGAAATCCTATTAACGAAAAAACCATTGGGACTGGTACCCTGAATTTTCACTCTTCTAAAGTGATCTTTGTTAGGAGCCAACCCTGTTAAAGGTTACAAACACATTGTTAGGTGTGACCTTGTTAGAGGATTTAAAATATTTTTTGTCACTTAGTATCTGGCATCTAATGCTACCATCCTTGATCAAACACTCACTTGGCCTGTCAATAGGTATCGGGCATATCCAATGCTACTTTCATGATCAAACTTTTTGATACTCCTTGGGATGTATCTCAATTGTAAAAGACTTTTAAGTCCTGCTCAGTTAAGAGACTTGATGCTTCAATGTTTAAACTGGAACACTAATGATCTGTTCATACATACAAATAAATTTCATATTTTTAGATCTATTGTAAGTCCATTACCTCTCTAATCAATATAATCAATTCTATACCTTTGCTCCACACGGTTCTGCAGAATCTAGCTCTTTCTTTAGCTTGATTGATTAGGTCTGAATGAAGACTTTCTTCTCCTTCAGAATCTCTTTAGCATATTCTCTCTTTTCTCTTTTTCCCACACATGCCCATTCGTAATGAATTGGGTTTGTCTCTATATAGACATGATTTACCATTTCTTGGCTTTCTTGATTCTTAGCGTGATCCATAATTCTTGCCGATTAGATTTAAAGAAAACTCTTGTTTTTTCTCAAAGAGATCTTCTTTCCAACTGGAAAAATCATCTTTAAATCCACTACTTATCTCCGACTTTATCTGGATGATTAAAACAATGATAAGTATCTGTTAAGTCTACTTATGGCTTCTTGATAGCTAAGCATTTTGCCATTTCTGAACTCTCTATTATGTCGGTCCACACTGTTGGAAATACAATATGGGAAAGCAAGATACTGAGAGGGGGGGGTGAATCAAATCTTAAAACTCTTATCCTTTAAAACAAAACTAATCCACAACCATGCATAAATGAAATTGATCTATCCACTAGTAGCATCCATGACAGTAAATAAACAACTCAAGACACAGAATTTTGGTAACCCAGAAACCCACTAAGGTAAAACTGGGATGGGGATGACACCCACAAAAATCTTCACTACTGCAGCAATAAAGTGTGCCTATTAGGGCTACAAAGTTTGATCCCAATATGTAATCTACCTGATTAAAGGTCTGCCCAGTTAAGAGCTACATATCATTACAATCTACCTTGTAAAAGGATTTAAACTTACAACAAAGTAAGCACTCGGCTAAGAGATTTAGAAAGGTCTATTAGAACCACTCTGTTAAGATATTTCACCTAATACACTAGTTAGAATTTATCAAGAACTAATCCTTTGTTATGCACTCTTATGCTGATAATAGATCTCTTCTTTCCAATACCTTCTCTGATCTAATAATTTGATGTCTTTACTCTATTGTTCACTGCTCTTTTTCTCAGCTAGATCTGTGGCTCTTCTTTTAAAATAACCCTTTGTACATCTCTCATGTATGCATACACTTATCCACTCTTGCACACCTTCTAAACTCATGCATTTTAGGGTTTAAAGAAGCAATCTTATATACTTTATGAATCTAGCATCTAGATCTAGATCAATGATCAGGATCAAATGCTTATGCCGCTTAGGCATTCCAATTTTCTGATTGGATCCATGCCATACATTGGGATCAAATAATTAATGCATAATTAACTCCATTGAAATTATTAAATGCATGAACAAGCTGGCCCAAAATGGTCTACCTTCAAGTTTGTGCCATTCCAAACATATATGTCAAAACTATCTTGCTTGACACATTAAGACTTTGGCGCTCGGCATGAACATAATAAACTTGTGCTTGAATGCCGAGTCACTTAACAACCACTAATTTGCTTGGCAACAACTATGCCAGATAGCTTGGCCTATATTGGATAGCTTGGCCACAGTGATGACCGGCTAAACCTCCTAGATAAATGACTAAGTGTGGGACACTAATGATCAACAAAACTTAGAGATCAACAATCTCCCCCTTTGATATTAGTGGAAAAAACACACTTATCATTTCTTTATGTCCACAAAATTTTTCCTAATTACACAACGTACTCCCCCTAAGATTATACTTCATACTTACATAATATACATGCCTTACAAAATATTATGCCTGATTCTGCACATCTTTATCTGTTTCCTTATCTGATTCCCCCTTGTTTTTGTCACTGTTAGTTGCCCTGGGTTAAGTCATACTTATCCAAAAATGACTTATGAAGCTGTAATATTAGTGCAAACGTTGTATCCCAACTATCCTTTACAAACTTCATAACTTATAACTTAATTTCTAGCTCGGCAGCTAGACTTACCAAACTATCTGCTATAGATAGATGAGAATCCCTCTTGACTAATTTGTTTACAGCTTTAATTTCCTTCTGTATAACCTCCAGATGAGGTATTAAGGCAGTTTGAATAGTTATTAACTTTTCTCTTATTCTTCCATCTTCAGCCATAAGCTCGGCTAATCTCCTCTATGTATGATTCAACTTGTCAAAATGTAAGGAGCTAGAACTAGCATCCATACTCAATGTACTCCCTGTTGACTTCAAGGCTATTTGAAAATTCTCAATAAGATGTTGGTTATCCTTGGCAAAGAATTCTACATCACATAACTTTTTATACAAGGAATAGACATTATTTGCAACTTCTTCAAGAATACTAATAAGAGAAGAAAGTTCAACCTGTTTGATAGCAATCTTTGCTGCTATCTTCTCCAAAACTTTGTTCTCAAATTTCCTCTTGGACTATTGTAGCAACTTCTCATTTGCCTCAATATTTTCATCATTTACTTTCTACACAATATGGACTAACTATTCCAATATTGATGTTTGTTCATTAATATCTGTTATATCAAAAGATTAACAAAAATATATTTCATTTCATGTAACACTTCCTTTTGTTGGTGTTCCCTCTTCAGTTCCTCTTGTTTCTTCTTCCTCTTCAAAAGGTCTTGCAGAGTCTGAATCTTCTCATATAATAAGTTATTTGTATCCCATTTAGGAATCACAATCACTTCATCCAAAGTGACACTTGGACTTGGTGACTTCCTCTTATGTGACTTCTTCCTTTTTAGTTTTGAAGAACTGATACTCGGCTCAGGTACAATGATATCTTTACCTTTGTTAGTATTAATTTCACTTGCTGCCTTCATCTGAGTCAAGATTACTTGCTGATCAGGTACACTTCCTATTTTAGGTGCAGTGGGAGTGGATTATGTAGAGTGTGGTAGATCCACCAACACTTGTATAGCCTATTGTTCTATAGGCTTATTTGCAATCACTTCCATCTTATCTCCACTCTCTAAAATAGTTTGTACAACCTCTAAAATAGGTGGATTTGTATTGATTATCTCCTTTTCTCCTTCTTTCTTTGACTTGACCTTAGTTGCCCAAATAGGCGATTGAATACTTATGTCTTCCAGCTCATTCTGATCCTCAGCATCCACATTGTTGTTTTCTCCAAGTGTAGTGTGATTGGGATTGTCCATTGTCAAATCTATAATTTGTTCATCACCTGTTTCCTTTTGGGGTTCTATTTCAGTTTATGCCTGCTCAGTACCAATTTATTTCTCCATTTCCTTCGGCTCTGAGTTGTCTTCATCTTTCTCATCAGTATTCTTAGTAATTAACCCAAATATTTCCTTCCATATTCTGGTGCTCTATTTTACTACACCTTCAACATCATTCCTCAGAATTGCATAGGCTCTTTGTTTAGGAATAAACTTCCTTTGATATTCTTCAATGAATTTTACTATATGTTTCTTTGTTAAGTCAGGAATGACTTTATCTAATGTTCCTTACCTTATCTGTCTTTCAGTCATTAAAGCATATTGCCATTTCTGAGACAAAATGTCATATATTTCTATAGGGACATGGTCTCCTATCTCTATAGGTGTCATTTTGAATGTTCCCATCATATCTATTAATGCCTCATGAATCTTATGCTTGTTTACTATACTTTGTTTTTCATACTTGATAAATTTGAATCCTGCTAATCCATTTGAACCTTTGATGTTCTTACATACCTCATCAATATCAATTTTTTGTTTGTGTGATTCTATTTGTATGTTTCTTGGTACATCTGTATCTGTCTCCTCATCATCTGCAGACTCCAAGTATAGCTTCCTCCTTGGTCGTTTCTTAGCAGGTTGGCTTGGCACAACCTTAGTTTCAACTTGTTTTCTCTTCCCTAAGCTGCTCTCCCCAGCATTCTTCTTTGTATATACTTTTGTTGTCTCGGAAAGAGATGATTCCCTGGTCCTTGGCTAGTTAGCAATAGCCTTAGGTTTAGTTAGCAATAGCCTTAGGTCATAGTGACCTCTTAAGGTTCACTTTTGTCTTCTTCTTCACTAGATATATCTTCTCCATGTCCTGTTGACAACCCCAAAGGTGCATCCTCTCGTTCTTCATCACTCTGAATTCCAACCATCTTCTTTAGATTTTTCACAATTTTCTTCCTTTTCCTCTTCATAGTGCCAGCCTTTAAATCCATAGTGATTCTGGACTTAGCTTCTTCATAGTTTCCAAAACATTTCACTATACTATCAATTTCTTCTACCAATAGAGTTTTTATTTTTGTAGATGTCTCATCAATGTTTACTTCACAAGGCAATGGCCTCAGCCATGATACCCTTGGCACTATTTCCTGCACATAGGTGTAATATGTGTCTAATAGGAAACACACATCCTTATAATGTTTTTCAACTAGTGAACTGGGATTTCTACTCCTTAATCTCATCATTTTCTTGAATTCCACAAAATATGTTCCCATAGCATTGTCAAAATTATCACCTAATTGCTAAATAAATGCATTGATTTGCTGAGTGATAGGTCTGTTTGTTTTCCACACTATGTTTCCAAAAGAAGGAAATCTATTATGTATGTTGAAAAATATGCAAACGAGCAGAGTTCCAAACTTACATACTGAATTATTTGCCTTCCTAATTGAAGCAAGGTTCTTGGCTAGTTGCATCAGTTGAAGCTCGGCAAGGTCATAAGTATCATCCTTCTTCACAATTTTCCAAGCCTAGTCGACTACAATGCAGGGGACACTGTCTAGTCGGCTTGACTAATAAAACTTATGAGCTATAACCCTCACTGCAAAATCAAGCTCCAAATCTGTAATTGTGGATATCATCATCCCTCTTTTGTTCCAAATGGCTCTAGTGAGTTCTTCAATGATTTCTTTACTCTGGCATTTCATATTTTTCTTCCCATTTAGAATTGGATAACCTGCTACTCAATGAATGATCTCTCTTGTTATCTTGACAGGTCCATTTTCCAGCCATACGTTCATGTCATGTACACGACTTAGAACAATCTTGATCCATTCCATTTTGAATTCTCTCAGAAATTCTAAGGCATGAGTTAACCCTCTCTCAGCTAAGTGTTTGTGTTCATCTTTTAGGGCTCCGTCTGTGCACAATTTGTTGTAAGAATCCCTAAGCTCATGATCTCCAACTTCACTTATCTTACACATATAGCATGACCTTATATCATGGATCATAAGTACCTTTGGTTGAATTGACAATAGGGCTCCAGTCAGATCACCCTTGATGGCACTCTTAGGAACTTCTTGGAAATTAGGAGGTGCACACGTGTCACTCCTTACCAATTGAATGTTAGCAACTCCTTCTCCATTCTCTTAGTTGGTGTAGAAGAACTTGTGGCCATTTTCTCCAAAAAATAGGGTTTTAAGGATCACGAACAGAGTACCTCGACAAGTGACAAAATCTGCACTTTCCACTGAAGAGGTTTCTAATGGCACACTGTAGAAATCTTCAAAAATCTTTGTTGTATTCAAGTTCACAAATGCACAATCGCTCTTATGAAATTCTTAATTGCATGGTGAGAAGAAATGAAATAGCTCTTTCCTTTATATAGACTTCAATAGTCAAAATTTAGGTCATCATTAAATGTTCTTTCCGTTGAGTGAGTGCCAAATAGCTGCCACTTTATCATCAAAAAAAATTACTCGGCATACATTAGAAATATACTGTTGCTCAACACCTATAGTGCATTTTGACTTTGCTTGCCACATAACTCAAAATATGTCCAGATGCATCTTATCATATGCAGATATGGACTATTGCACTTTTATATGTTAGGAACTAATAAAAGATATGAGATATAAACATAGTTCCTTACATACCTTTCTTTTCTTAATTAGTGATGGTGGGATCACCTGATCCATTGGATTGGATGACCTCGGCTTCAGTATCTTCACTGCTGCAAGGTTATGCTTTCCTTATCCATTTCTGGTTCATCTGTGCTCTAATATACTCAATAGTGGGAGCAGGTACACTTGTTTTTCAATCTTTCCTAGTATGACCAATTTTCAAACAATTATAGAAAACTAGGCTTCCATTCATCCAACTCAAATTTTCCTCTGAAATGTGTCTTTATGCAGCTTTCTGGAACATGTCCATACTCACCATAGTAATGATAGCTATTCCATGTGTTATAATCCCAATTGTAAGTGTTACCCTTCTTTGGTGCTTTTTCTTGTGTCTTTGATGTCCATTTTTGTTTAGCATTAGATCTACAATCTTGTGCTCTATGTCCAAATTTTTGACAGCTGTAACAATACCCATTGAATCTAGGTGTGGGAGGTGCATTATTTTCCTTTTCCCAACATTCATATGCTTGATTTCCAAACTTCTTATAGTTAAAGAAATAACCATTGAACTTGGTTTTAGGATTGGACTTACCATTATTGCTTCGGCAGATGTTTTCTATGTGTCCTGATTTTCCACAGTGATGGCATACAGGCTTGTTGTTCTTTGAATTTTCATTCCTCTTTTCACCAATCTTAGATGATTCTCCTTTCTTAGTATATGTCTAATGCTTGATATGACCTAATCCAGAAGAATATTTAGATCTCCTTGATGCTTCCATCAAGTTCTCAAAATGAGTCAAAGCTTCATTGGGTCTGTTCAATCTTTCATTCAGTTCTTTCTCAGATCTCAATTCATTTTTCAATTGACTATTCTCAGATCTCAGATTCACAATTTCTATGTCTTTCCTACTGATCTCCTAATTTGCAAGTAGTAGTTGATTCACCATGTCAACCTGATTGTTTGTCATCATTTGTACTTCATGTGTCCTTTCATCAAGTCTAGTAGACATCATTCTTTTGTCTTCTTCAGCCATAGCTTTTTCATCTTTAGCTTTCTTCTTTTTTTCCACTACTTCACATAGTCTTACTATTTGCATTTCTTGTTCACTTTTTAGGTTTCTGACTTCTTCACACAATGTATTTTTTCCTTTCCAGTAGATCTACAATTGTTGCATCGCTCTCAGTAGAGTTTCCATTCTGAAATAGATTTGCAGTGTCTTCTTCCTGATAATGAGTATCATTCATTTATTTTGCCAAATCTTTCCTTGCTTACAAGGACTTCTTTAGTTCCTATCTTGCAGTTTCAAGATGATGTAATGCTAGCTTAATTTCAATCTTTTGATTCTCAATGACTTTACCCAATTTGTAAATCTCCATCTCAAGATTTGTACTCTCAAGCTGATTAAAAAAATTTGTAGGAGAACTGCGCTCTGATACCAATTGTTGGAAATACAATATGGGAAAGCAAGATACTGAGAGGGGGGGGTGAATCAGATCTTAAAATTTTTATCCTTTAAAACAAAATTGATCCACAACCATGCATAAATGAAATTGATCTATCAACTAGTAGCATCCATGACAGTAAATAAATAACTCAAGACATAGAATTTTGGTAACCCAGAAACCCAATAAGGTAAAACTGGGGTGGGGATGACACCCAAAAAAATATTCACTACTATATCAATATAGTGTTCTTGTTAGGGCTACAAAGTTTGATCACAATATGTAATCTACCTGGTTAAAGGTCTATCCGGTTAAGAGCTACAGATCATTACAATATACCTTGTAAAAGGATTTAAACTTACAACAAAGTAAGCACTCGGCTAAGAGATTTAGAAAGGTTTGTTAGAACTACTCTGTTAAGATATTTCACCTGATACACTGGTTAGAATGTCTCAAGAACTGATCCTTCATTATGCACTCTGATGCTGATAATGGATCTCCTCTTTCCAATACCTTCTTTGATCTAATAATCTAATATTTCTTTACTCTATTGTTCACTGCTCTTTTTCTCTGCTAGACATATGCTTCTTCTTTTAAAATAACCCTTTGTACATCTCTCATGTATGCATACACTTCTCCACTCTTGCACACCTTCTCAACTCACACATTTTAGGGTTTAAAGAAGAAATCTTATATAATTTACGAATCTAGCATCTAGATCTAGATCAACAATCAGGATTAAATTCTTATGCCGCTTAAGCATTCCAATTTTCTGATTGGCTCCATGCTACGCATTGGGATCAAATAATTAATGTGTAATTAACTATGTTGAAATTATTAAATGCATGAAAAAGTCAGCCCAAAATGGTCTACCTTCAAGTTTGTGCCATTCCAAACATATATGTCAAAACTATCTTGCTCAGCACATTAAAACTCTGGCGCTCAGCATGAACATAATAAACTTGTGCTTGATTGTCGAGTCACTCGACAACCACTAATCTGCTCGGCAATGACTATGCCAGATAGGTTGGCCTATACTGGATAGCTCAGCCACAATGATGACTGACTAAAATTCCTAGATAAATGACTAAGTGTGGGACACTAATGATCAACAAAGCTTAGAGATCAACAAACACTTCAGTTAGTCATCGGTGATAACTGATTGTTCCATTGGTGTGACTTCAATTGTCATTGGGATCTTTGTCCTTGTCTTTTTCGTCAGGAAATACTATGAATTTTCTCATCGGTAATGTTGTGCATTATCTTGTTGGGTAAGACTGTGACTTTTTCTCTTTTACTCTGACCGTCGGCATGCACTCCGTCGATGTATACAGTCACTTAGTGAATACTTGACTTATATGCATTACTGATAGCATAGCCTTGATTCATCGATTCTTTGAAGTCTTTGGCAGTATTTCCATGACCATATAGATTATATCAAGTTGACATCAATGACAATACAATACATTAACTGATTTAATTCCTTGCATGATCATCAACTTAACATCTTCAAACATTCAATTAGTTACATGTCATCAGACTGGTGTAGGAGCACCTAGGAAAACCCCTAAATCTTGTTACAATTTTGTCTTGTACTGACCCTAGCCAAGTCAGTAGCTTTTTATTTTGTCCTTAGAAGGTCTTGCAATGTGTGTTACTAGTTGGATTAGACTAGACTCAATCTAACCTAGTTGATTTTCCTTTTCTAGGAGTTAGTGCTATGTTAGCCTAAAAGTGGGAAACTGGGTCTAAAAGTGTTCTAGACTTAGGTAAGATGAGAAAAGTACCTAAAAATGGCTAAATGATGTTTATTCATAAATTGGAATGAGTTAGAGGTCATAAAAGTTAGTTTGGAGCACTAATGTGAAAGAGGCCATAATGTTGCCATGACAACATTTGCAATTTTGCAAATGTTGCATGCAACATCGACAAATTTTGATCCCCTTCAAAGTTGAGGAGGGATATGAATGATAGTGGCATAAAAACATGGAGAAGGCATATTTAGATACCTTGAAGGCATATTTAGATACCTTGAGGCTCATTTCCCGAGGGATGAGTGATGTAATGAAAGTTTTTGGATAGTAAGAAGAACATTATTTTCTGAGTTTTGTGCACAGTCGACTCTTTTGATGTATAATAATTAGTGAATGGATTGAATAGATTGTTCTAGTGTTGGATCCATGTTGTAGATTTAGTTTTAATAAATCTTCATTTAGTGGCAAAGTGTTTTTGAGTTGATTAGTTAGGCTTTGTAAATTATTTTTTAATTAGTGTAGTTGCTGGAGTAGACATAGTGGATTTTGGTTTCATGGCTCCCCCATATAATCCAACTATGGAAATCTCCAGGGTGTGGATGAATATGGTAGGGGAACCTCTGTAAATTGTAAATATGCAAGTAGGAGGTGAGAAGTGTCAGTTTTATTTTTTTAAGATCATGCCCTAGGCGAGACCGGAGAGCCCAGTTAGGTGCATGACAGGGAGAAATTTGAATGAAATTGCAAGGGAGTGCTTGAGAGACTCAAACCAAGTGAGGTTTCAGAATCCTTAATGTCTTATAGATCCCTAATAGAGAGCTTAGGTATTTTCCAATTCATCTAGATTTCTAGGTAAAAATCAGTGGATTGCATATTATGAACCAAATTAGCCCTATTTTCCCTATGTTGTAGAATACTACTGTACAAATGACCTAGGAGCCCAAGAAATCAAAAATATTAAAGGTCTCAGAAAAGGGTATCTAAGTCTCAAGTAAGTTTTTTGGGTTATTTGTAAGTTTTAGGAAAAAATCCAGAAAAACCCTCTGGATAGGGCTAATTGAGAAATTAGGCCAAAATGTTTGTTAAACTTGAACTCGGTAGGTTAGACCTTGATGTCCCATTCCAATGGAACCATATGGATGTCAAAGATTTGTTTCATTGATGGACACACCCCTTGCAGAATTTGTGAAGTTGTTATGAAGGATTTGCAATTAGAGCCCTCCAAGTTAGAGTGAAGAGTTGAAACACATGTGTTGATAGTTGTCCTTCAAGGTGAAGCACAAGGAGATAAACTCATTATATTGAGTTAGTGAAGTCTTAGGCTATTGAAGAAAATACTTGGGAGGTCCTAGAAGTGAGGATAGGATCTGGAGAAGACTAGGACTATCAGAGTCCTAGATTGTGTATGTGCAAGCACACCTTGGAGCAGTTCCACCATATTGGTATCAGAGCTTTTTTGATCAGGCTTGTGGTGAATGTTCCAACCAGCAGAGTCAGTAGGAGAGTCTAAAATTGTGACCAATGCAGAGTTGGAAAAGAAGGTAGATGAGAAAGAAGAAGAGAATAGATTTCTCATAGACAGATTGGCTCAATTAGAGAAAAAGGTAGATGAAGTGGATGTGAAGATAGAAGAAGTAAAGGATAAGGCTGAAGGGAAAGGCAAGGAGATTTCCATAGATGATGAAGTACCTGAAGCAGACCCTTTCCTTACTGAGGAACCATTATTGAAAGCATTAAAGGCTATGAGTGGTAAAGCACTAGAAGGAGTTCCTATCTTTAGTGGAAAGATGGAACTAGAGGTAGTCCTAGATTGGATAGAAAGACTAGAAAATCACTTTGAGTGTGATGGCATAACTAAGGATCAAAAGGTGAAAGTTTCTAAAGCCAGACTAAGAGGGTCTACACTCACTTGGTGGAAGTTTATCCAAGATGAGAGAGAGAGAAGGAAGGAAAGAATCATATTGCTACATGGAAGGCTATGGTTGCAAAGGTTAGAGATGATTATGTGCTTGAGGATTATGAAATCCAATTACATAAAAGAAGACAAAGTCTAAGGCAGAAAGACTTGGATGTGAACTCTTACACTAAAGAGTTTCAAAGGCTTTGCATGAGGTCTAGAGTTGTAGAAGATGAGAAAGTGAAGGTATCTAGATACCTTAATGGTCTCGAGTGAACCATACAAGATGAAAAGAGTCTCTAGACTCTTGATACTATTCATAAGTTCCACCAAATTGCAATCAAGGTAGAAGAGAAGCTAATGAAGAAACAAGATTCAAGCACCACTAGAGGTAGAAGTAAGGGAAGAGATAATAAAGGATAGAGAGGTGGATATGGTGGAAGGATTTTTTACCCAAAGATCCAAGGAGATACCAAGCTTATTGAGAAGCAAGAAGGAAGCTCCAACAAAGGAAACTCCAATAGAGGAAGGAACTCTAATATTAGTTGGAGAGGAAGAATCAATAGCCAAAGTAGAGGTAACTATTTTGCAAATATGAAATGTTACCACTACAACCAGATGGGACACCCTGCATATAGATGTCCAGAGAAAGGCACTAATTCACAAGGAAGTGATAAAAGAGTAAACTATGTTCAAGAGGAAACTAGTGGTGGAGGTAAACACCGCGAGGTTCCCTTAGAGTCAGAGGAAGGTGAGAATTTAATGATGAGGAGGACACTGATTAAGGAGCCAATGAAAGAGGAACCTAGTCAAAGGAGATCACTGTTTAGAGTGAAATGAAAGATGATGGGAAAGGTTTGTAGAGTCATCATAGACTCAGGGTATACTGAAAATATAGTATCAGAGGAGGCAAACAAAAAATTAAAGATGAAAATAATACCCCACACCAACCCTTACAAGGTCAATTGGTTAAACAAAGGACAACATGTTCTTGTCAATGAACAAGCTTGGGTGGATTTCTCCATTGGGAGATACAAGGAAAAGGTGTTGTGTGACATCCTACCTATGGATGCATGTCACCTACTCATTGGTAGGCCATGGCAATTTGACTGACATGCCATGCATGATGGAGTAAATAATTCTTATTCTTTCAAGAAGGACAATGTGACATTTAAAATCGAGTCACTATTGGAGGATGGAGAAATAAAGTCAGGCCCCAATGTTCTCATGGTTAGTGAGAAGGAGTTCTTAGAAGCCTTAGAAGAAGGAGAGGGAGTTGGTTTTTCACTTGTGTTGAAGCCAAGAGAATAAATTCTAGAAAAAATAGCCAAGGGGACATAATTGTCAAAGGAAGTGCAGGAGATGTTGCCGAGGTATGAAGGCATTTTCAGTGATGGAAAACCATCAACATTATCCCCTAAGAGAACTGAAAGCCATCAAATATACTTTATCCCAGGAGATACCCTTCCTAATAAGGCATCCTATAAAATGACTCCTCAAAAAAATGAGAAAATATCTAGACAAATCCTAGAACTCCTAAGCCAAGGTCTTGTTAGGAAAAAAAATAGTCCTTGTGTCATACCCACTATCTTAGCACCCAAAAAGGGAGAAAATTGGAGGTTATGTACAGAATCAAGAGAAATAAATAGGTTCCCTATCCCTAGGATAGAAGACCTGATGGACTGTCTAGGAGAAGTAAAAATTTTCACAAAAATTGACTTGAAGAGTGGATACCACCAAATCAAAGTTAATGAAGGGGATAAATGGAAAAAAACCTTCAAAGCCACAAAAAGATTGTATGAGTGGCTTGTAATTCCATTTGGGTTATCCAATGCCCCATCTACATTCATGAGACTCATGAAATAATTCATTAAATACTACATAGGAAAATTTGTGGTAGTATACTTAGATGATATACTCATATATTGTAAAACAAGAGAAGAACACCTCAGACATCTGCAATAGTTTTCAAGAAGCTACATGAGGAGAAGTTAATGATCAACTTGGAGAAATGTGAATTCATGAAACAAGAGCTAGTGTACCTTTGGTTTGTACTATCTCAAGGCAATCTAAAGATGGATCCAAGCAAAGTGGAAGCCATTCTCAATTAGCCTACTCCAAGAACAGAAACTGAGGTAAGAAGTTTTCATGGCTTAGCATAGTATTATAGGAAGTTCATAAAGAAATTTGGTGCAATTTGTGCTCCTATGTTAGATACTATCAAAGATGGTATGAAAACTAATTTTGTGTGGAATGAGAAAGCTAACCATAGATTTGAGTTATTAAAGAAGAATATTGTTGCTCAACCAATCCTAATTTTGCCAAGATTTGAGAAGCTATTCACAGTGGAATGTGATGCTAGAAATGTAGCTATTGGTGATGTCTTACAACAAGAGGGAAGACTAGTGGCTTTCTACTCTGAAAAAATAAGTGAAGACAAGAAGAATTTTTCATGGCTTAGCATAGTATTATAGGAAGTTCATAAAGCAATTTTGTGCAATTTGTGCTCCTATGTTAGATACTATCAAAGGTGGTATGAAAACTAATTTTGTGTGGAATGAGAAAGCTAACCATGGATTTGAGTTATTGAAGAAGAAGATTGTTGCTCAACCAATCCTAATTTTTCCAAGATTTGAGAAGCTATTAATAATGGAATGTGATGCTAGCAATGTAGCTATTGGTGATGTCTTGAGACAAGAGGGAAGACCAGTGGCTTTCTACTCTGAAAACCTAAGTGAAGACAAGAAGAAGTAATATTCTTATGACCTAGAGATGTATGCTCTAGTCCAAGCACTGAGGAAGTGGGTGTACTACTTTCTTCCAAAGGAGTTTGTCTTCTTTTCAAACAACCAAGCACCGAGTTTCCTGAATTCACAAGATAAGCTTAGTCATAAACATATGAAGTGGGTAGAATATATGCAAGCCTACACTTTCAATATCAACCACAAGAAGGGATTGCATAATAAGGTAGAAAATTCCCTAAGTAGAAGAGCCTTGACAGTACAAGAGATACACCTACAAAGCATGGGTATTGAGAGCTCAAAGACCTATATGCAGAAGATGGAGACTTTGCAGACATTTACAAGGTATGTCAAGAATACAAGAATCATTTTCATAGTGAATTCTCTGAATATACTTTGCAGAGTGATATTTTTTTTAAAGGAAGTTAGTTATGTGTTCCTAGAGGGTCTATTAGAGAAAATCTAATTCAAGAGAAGCACAATGGTGCACTTAGTGGGAATTTTGGTGTAAATAAGACCCAAGAATTAGTTCATAGGTTTTACTTTTGGCCTAAGATGAATTTTGACATTAGGAAGTATGTAGAAAGTTGTGTTATATGTCAAAAAGAAAAAGGTACATCTTCTAATGCAGGCCTTTACCAACCTCTTCCCATCCCAAGTAGACCATGGTAATTTTTGAGCATGGATTTTGTAGTGGGATTACCAAAGACCAAACATGGAATGGATAGCATTTATGTTATTATGGATAGATCAGTAAGATGGCACATTTTGTACCCTACAAGATAGTCCATGATGCCAGTCAAATAGCTCACCTATTCTTCAAGGAAGTGGTCAAAATACATGGGTTACCATTGAGCATAGTGTCAGATAGAGACACCAAGTTCATGAGTCACTTTTGGAAGACCCTATGGAAAAAGTTAGGAACCAATTTATTTTTTGGGTATGCATACCATCCTCAAACCAATGATCAAACTGAAGTAGTTAATAGGAGTCTTGGTAACCTCCTAAGGTGTTTAACTAAGGAGTATGGTCAAGTTTGGGACCAACTCATTGGGCAGACAGAGTATGCTTATAATGACACTGTGAATAGGACTAGTAATAAGATTCCTTTTTAAATATTTTATGGCCTACACCCTAGAGGCATATTTGAGCTTATAGATTTGAAGTATGGAGCCAAGGGTAGTGGCTATGCAGAATATTTTGGACATTCTATGCAAGAAGTACATGAGACAGTTAGAAGGACATTGACTAAAAATACAGAGAAGATAAAGAGAAAAGTGGATGAGAGAAAAAGGGATGTCCAAATCTAAGTTGGGGATCTAGTGATGGTACATATCAAAAAGGCAATATTGTAGAAAGGATTGCCTAGTAAGTTACAAATGAGAAGAATTGGCCCATGTACTATACTGTCCAAATATGGCACCAATGCTTACAAGGTGGAGCTACCAGAAGACAGTGGTTTATCTCTAGTGTTCAATGTGGAAGATTTGGTTTTGTACAAAGGACCAACCCATAATCTAGACTAGAGCCTTACAAAGGTCATACAGGTGGTAGAAGACCTGAATTTGACCCCTACTCCGCCTTCGAAGGTAGAAAAGATACTTGACTCCAGGGCCTATAAGAAGACCAGACAAAGAACCTATTATGAAAGATTGGTTAAGTGTTATGGAAAAGAAGATGTAGAGGAAACTTGGGTCAAGGAGACTGAATCAAAGAAGTTGGGAGTGGATTCCAACTTACTCAAATCAAGGGTGGATTGAAGTCTTTTCATTTGGGGAGGATGGTGTAGGAGCACCTAGGTAAACCCCTAAATATTCTTACAATTTTGGCTTGTAATGACCCTATCCAAGTTAGTATATTTTCATTTTGACCTTATAAGGTCTTTCAATGTGTTTTACTAGGTATATTAGACTAGGCTCAATCTAACCTAGTTGATTTTTCTTTTCTAGGAGTTAGTGCTATGTTAGCCTAAAAGTGGGAAATTGGGTCTAAAAGTGTTCTAGACTTAGGTAAGATGGGACAAGTACCTAAAAAGGCCTAAAATATGTTTATTCATCGATTGGAATGAGTTAGACATCATAAAAGTTAGTTTGGAGCATTAATGTGAAAGATGCCATAATGTTGTCATGACAACATTTGCAATTTTGCAAATGTTGCATGCAACATCGACAACTTTTGATTCCCTTCAAATTTGAGGAGGGATATGAATTCTAGTGGCCTAAAAAACATGGATAAGGCATATTTAGATGCCTTGAGGCTCATTTCCCAAGGGATGATTGATGTAATGAAATTTTTTGAATAGTAAGAAGAATAGTGTTTTTTGAGTTTTATGCACAGTCCACTCTTTTGATGTATAAGAATTAGTGAATGGATTTAGTAGCTTGCTCCAGTTTTGGATCCATGTTGTAGAGTTAGTTTTAATAAATTTTCATTCAGTGGAAAAGTGGTTTTGAGTTGATTAGTTAGGCTTTGTAAAAAAAATTATAACGAGTGTAGCTGCTGTAGTAGACAAAGTGGATTTTGGTTTCATCACTCCCCCATAGAATCCAACAATGGAAATCTTCAAGGTGTGGATGAATATGGTAGGGGAGCCTCTATACATTTTAAATATGCAAGTAGGAGGTTAGAAGTGTCATTTTGTTATTTTTAAGATCATGCCCTAGGCGAGACAAGAGAGCCTGGTTAGGTGCAGGACAGGGATAAATCTGAATGCAAGTGCAAGGGAGTGTTTGAGAGACTTAAAAAAAGTGTGGTTTTAGAATACACAAGGTCTTATAGATCCCTAACAGAGATCTTAGGTCTTTTCCAATCCATCTAGATAGATTTATAAGTAGAAATCAGTGGAGTGCATATTATGAACCAAATTAGTCCTATTTTCCCTATATTATAGGATACTACTATATGGATGACCTAGGAGCCCAAGACCTCAAAAATATTCAAGGTATTGGAAAATGGTATCCAAGTCTCAAGTTAGTTTTTGGGGTTATTTCAAAGTTTTAGGAAAGAATCCTGAAAAACCCTCTGGATAGGGCTAATTGAGCAATTAGGCCTATTAGGCCAAAATATTTGTTAAACTTGAACTTGATTGGTTAGACCTTGATGTCCCATTCCAATGGAACCATATGGATGTCAAAGAGTTGTTTCAATGATGGAAACACCCATTGCAGCATTTGTGAATTTGTTATCAATCATTTGCACTTGGAACCCTCCAACTTAGAGTGAAGAGTTGAAACACATTTGTTGATATTTGTCCTTCAAGGTGAAGCACAAGGAGATAAACTCATTCTATTGAGTTAGTGAAGCATTAGGCTAGTGAAGAAAAGACTTTGGAGGTCCTATAAGTGAGGTTAGGAACTAGAGAAGACTAAGACTAGTAGAGTCCTAGATTGTGTATGTGCAAGCACACCTTGGAGCACTTCCATCAATGACATTCATATTCTTCCTGCTCAAGGGGTTCTTATTCAATCCCTTCTTCAACATATTCACAGTTTATACTCTTCTTATGAAGCTCTTCCCTAATCTCTTCCATCTCTTTCCTCATTAACTTCATCTCAGTGTCTCTTTGTTAATCTTGCCTTTTCTTCCGCTCTCTTAGTTATTTTACTATCTCTACATTGGTCATCCTTGTTGACAACGCTCCATCTTCTTCTCCTTCTATGGTGTTGAAAAATTATCACCCTAAGGATCTTAGATGCTCTGATACCATTTGATTCAGAGCTCTCCCCTAAATTGGTATACTTAGATATGAAAATGTCTTAGATGTCTTCTGTTGGTTTTTCAAATTGTTATGCGTTGAGAAGCCACCAATATACCTTGAGACTGATGTTAGGAGTGGTTAGATCTAAGTATGAAAGCTCTGTAAGACAACCAGACCAACTATAGGGACAAGACTTCCCTCTTCACTTTTGGCTCTATAAAACCAAGGCATGTACACATAATCCAGATAAAACTCAACTCTTTACAATACCTTGTACTCTGGATTCAAACAATAAATAATGGCAAGAAAGTATTAAATGTTAACCATGCATTCATTGACTCTCCATTACCATAGTAGGAAAACAACTAACAAATGAAAAATGTAAAGAATCTTGGTAATGAGTTTGATTTAATTTTTGGGATAGAATATAGCCAAACCTATCAGACATATATCTCAAAATACTATACTAGTTTTGGATCAGTTCCTTATCCATTGGGTAAACTCCTTAATACAATACTATAAGTTGAAACACACATTTTGGTATAGGCTCATAACCATAAACATAAATCTCTCAGACAACACACTACTTATAAGATCCTTGAGTAGATGATCTAATAGACTCAATGTTATATCCAAAGCATTTTAATTTTATATAAGATCAAAGACTTGTGGAATATAACATATGCATAAGAAGAACTTATACCGTAAGATAGAAAACTTGCAACTCAAAAGATAACACAAATGAGAGACTTAAAATCTAAGAACACTTATATTAAGTATGATAAAATCTAGTTTGTGCATCAATATGACAAGGAAATACACAGTACAACAATATACAAAGATCATACAAATTTCAACTCTGTCTTAATACAGTCTAAAACACATCTGCTATATCCTAGACTAGAAACAAATACAAGCCTAAGGCTTACAATATTTTCCCAATTCTCCAGCCCTTACTAAATGGTCTTGGAAATCCCTTTATAGTAATAGGAATTGCAACAAGCTTCAGATCATTTAGGGTTAGGGTTTACAACAAATCATGTCAAGCATTAAAGACATTCAATTCTTAGATCAAGTTGAAAACCCTATCTTTCTCTTCAATCTGTGCAATATCTAATCTAGATCACAACCCCACTTCTTGGGATATGGACATAGTACCCTGAAGTATAAGAACTTCCAAGATATGACATGGAGAGTAGCTGATCATAAATGGAAAGAGACCAAGCACTGCTAAAAGAATTTATCCATCTGATAAAAAACCCTATCTGCCAATTATGGTCTTTAAAATATTCCACATTATCAGAAAATATTCCCTTCACCTCTCAAGAGTTGTGCCAAATCAACCCAAAATATCAGATCGGTGCATTAATGGCTCTATATCAAAATATCAGCTGACCATCATGAAACCCTCTAAGAATAATATTTTAATATTTTAATATTGGTTATAACGGCTACATGTAGCACAGAAAGAGATTTGGAAAATTGAGATCACACCTTTTCACAACTTTAAAACATATATGTAGATCTTCTTTAAGTTATCTGAGCATTGACGATCTGATCCTACCAGGTGTTTCCTCATTACAATGGCTTGATCATTATCTTGTGATCATATTTCATTCTAGTCATAATACTCACCACACGATATATCAAGACTTGCTTTACCTTTATCTTCGTTAACCCAGATCTGAATGGGACAGGTGGAACGGAGGTGCGATGTCTAAAGCATTATCTTCCTTGTATCTTTACCTTTAGGCAAAGCACCGACCGTATGATGAAAAGAAACTTTTCCAATCCTTATCTCCACTTTAAACTCAGAGCTGGCCCGCCACCTTCCACGTGGACAATAGGCGTAATGGCTCAAAGACTATCATCTAAGAATCTTTCCATTAAGTCAACATGCTAGCCGCACGATCAAACTCAAACTTACCTAAAATTTAACTACCTCAGCAACCTCCAAGACCATGATGTCAGGAAAGACATGCATTGCCCTGTCGCAACAGTTCAAGGTTAGATCTTGAGCATCTTTTTCCTTAAGGCTTAGTGCTGACCATTGATAAAACTTTACTCGGTACTTTGCCACTTAACTAGCCTTTAAATCTAAGCAATCAATTCCTCTGGATCTATGAATCTCACAATGTACTTTACCTAACTTGATTAGACCATGGTAAATCTCAAGATTACGAGATAAAGAAAACTCCAAGCTGCTGAATAAATCCTTTAACTCAAGCCACATTAGGACATCAAGCGCACACCACATGATCAGATCTACATCAATAGTCCTCACCAAATCTCTAAATAAAAGTGTTGACCTTGACTTTGTATAGCGACTTAGAGATAACCCTTCAATAAAAACAAGATCGACGGTCATGACTCAATCTCCCAACCTAAAGAGCATATTTCATATCATTCAGAGATTAAGAGATAAAATGTCACCAAGTCTCTAGATCACTTAAGAATATTCCATCTTGATTATGAGATTAGGAGACAAGGAAAGGATAAAAAGGGACATGACTTTAAAAGATTTATGTCATTCAAAAAAGTTAACTTCAAAATAGGACAAGTCTTGTAGGGTTTAGGGTTTTAGCATGAATTTTGTACAAGTGCTAATAGTGGCTCCAACTGGGGATGTATGCTTCTCACAGGCTTAGCAAGGATTCAGAATCTCAAGATAAGAAGACCACAAGACAAGATAGGAAGCCTAACCTAAAACATAAACTAAAAACAAACTAAAGGAATATGTACAAACCTACTTGTTCATGGATCTTTGAAACTTCAGGAACTATCCATGAACCAGAAATTCCAAAACATTTCCAATTAAGTCCTTTGAAATGTATGAATTAGAACCCCACCTGCTATCAATCATGTATGGTCCTAGCTAGATAGGATCAAATTTAGCATATTTTCCTTTGTCCTCCAATCTGGCATTCCACATTAGAACCAAATCATTAGATTCAAATTTCCTAACAGTGGTTCTCTTGTCAAACAAATCCTTGCATTGCAACTACAGTTTAACATTCCTATCATGTGCTTCCCTTCTTGATTTATCCTGGTATATCAAATCCTCCATTCTAATTCTCATATCATCTTCTAATTCATCATCATACTTTTGGACAAATTTGGACATCTACAATAAGCTATTCTGGGGTAATCTAGCATTAATACCATAAACTAGATCAAAAGGTGCACAACCAATAGCCTTTTTGATTGTTACTCTATCTACCCAAAATGCAAGTTGCAAATTTGAATCTTAGGCCTTCTTGGTTGTATCTGGTACTCTTTTTATAATATTTATCAGGATTTTATTACTGGATTCTACCTGACCATTTCCTTGGGGTAATATGAGGAAGAGTAAAAAATTTGTATTCCATATCATTGGAAAAAGATGGTGAATTCTTCTAATCTAAAGCACATTGCATTGTCTACCAGAATAGTCTTAGGACAACCAAACCTAGTGAGGATATTTTGTAGCATAAAATTAGTAACAACCTTACTAGTAGCTCTTTTGGTGGGAATTGATTCAGCCCACTTAGTAAAGTAATAATTTTGTACTAAGATCCACAAATGACCTCCACTAGACTTGTTTGGAATCTCTCCAATGAAATCCATTCCCCATTTATGAAAAGGTGCCTCAATAGTGACAGGCTTCAAGGGAAAATTCCCACTAAACTTAAGCTTACTATCAAATCTTTGGCAAGGATCACATCTTTTAACATAATGATGGGCATCCTTGAAGATTGTAGGCCACAAAAAACCAGACCTGATAATCTTATGTGCAGTAGTCTTGGCCATGTAATGGACCACACATGCACCATCATGCATTTTCTCTAACAGGTTTTTGGATCTATCATAGTATACACATTTGAGAAACACTCCTTCACTGCTCCTCCACCATAATTGGCCTTGAATTATTGCATACTTAACAACATGCAACTTAACTAATCTTCTTTTGTTTTCATCTATGTCAAGGGGTAATATAATCTTCTGTAGATATCCAATGATATCTTTATACCAATCAGAATAGTCCATATCACATATATAGGGCCTTTTCTCTTCTTCTAGCATATCTATGTGATTTGCATCAAAATTTCTCTAGGCCACGAGTTTTTCAATTCCTAGGCCTCTCACCAATTTAGTGATATGAATGTCAATGTTAAATTATTAGATCCTATTTATCCATCTACATCTCCTCCCTAAGACCTCTTGTTGGACAAGAATTTCCTTCACAACATCACTTGGCACATAAGAAATTATGTTTGCTCCTACCAAATAGCATCTAAAAGATTTAACAACTTTGACCAAAGCATAGGCTTGTTTTCCATAATATCATACTATAGTTCTGCTACCTTTAAAGACTTACTGAAAAAGGATATAGGCTATTCAAATCCCTCTGAATTCTTTTGCAATAATACTATAGAAACAATATTGTATGAAGCAAAGGAGAATATCTACAATGGCTTTCTATAATCAGGTGTTCTTAAAATAAGAGCATCTTTGATATCCTACTTGATGTCTAAAAAAGCTTTACTGGCTTCTTGACTTCATTCCACCTGGGCTCCTTTCTTCATCATCTTTGAGATTGGAATACTAGTTTATGCAAAGTTAGTGACAAACCTTCTTAATAAATTAACTTGTCCAAAGAAGGACTGAATGCCCTTGACATTCCTAGGCTAAGGGATCTTATCAATTTCACTTACCCTTTCAGGTTCAATTCTAACTCCATCTTTAGACACAATATACCCTAAAAATTTTCCCTCTATCACCCCAAATACACACTTCTTTGGGTTAAAAGAAACCCCATACTCCAGTACTCTCACAAAAATCTTCTCAAGATGATCACAGTGTTTATCTTCTTTTGTTGAATAAGCAGTAAGATCATCATGGTAGACTACTAAGAACTCATTTATAAAATCTCCAAACGCTACATCCATGGCCCTCTAAAAATTTTCTCCAGCATTGGTCAAACCAAAAGGCATTCTAACATATGCATAAGTTCCCTAGGGTGTGGTGAATGAGTCTTGATTTTTTTTGATTCCTTGATTGTGACCTGATTATATCCTAAAAAGCCATCCAACATAGACATATATTCAGATCCAGTGACTCTTTGAAACATAGCTTCCATATTGGGAAATCCATAATTGTCCTTTAATGAGTTGATATTTAAATTTATGAAGTCTACACATAGTCTGATGTCTCCATTTTTCTTTCTGACTTGTACTAAATTAGGTACCCATGTTGAATGTCTAATAGTATTTATGATTTGAGCATCCCTAATCATTTTCAACTCTTCTTTCATCTTGGGTGCTAGAGTTGGATTAATAGGTCTTAACTTCTGTCTAAAAGGCTCTGTGCCTTCTTTTAATGAAATCTCGTGTTGGAAAAGATCTTCTCTATATGCTTTTAAGTCCTCATAAGACCATGCATATACATGTCTATATTTTATGAGAAGATTAACTAATGAATCTCTAAGTTTAGGGGACAAATTCCTACCAACATATACCTTTTTAGGAGCTTGATCTGTCCCTAAGTTTACCTCCTCCAAATCCTCAAGATTGTTGACAGTGCAAGTAGAGAAAGACTTGTCCTTATTATCAAAGGCTCTCTCAAGTACAACCAATCCCTTTGGAACCCTATTTGACTTCAGCTAAAGAACCCCCTTACCAATAATACTATATTTTCGATCCAAGGTCTCCATATAACCATTGAAGTCCATCTCTTTGTTCCCAAATTTTGATTCACAAGATAGAAATATCAAAATATATATGTCATCATCAATGACTTTCCAATCTTCAACATTGTTTGGAATGGATGGTCTGGACTGAATCCCCTTTTTAGAGATTCCTTTAGATGTAGTATCTTCTAGTCTCAAATAAATATTAGCTAGCAAGTTTTCCATCTTGCTCTGACTTCTGTCCATCCAATCAATGCCAAAGTCATCAAAGTTTTCTATTTCATCCCAAACAACATTTCTATACTGCTTAAGCCTATGATTCTTTGAACATATTTGGATTTTGTTTGAGGGACAACAAATTTAGTGTCTCCAATCCCTCTGATATTTCGAATCTTATGTCTTGAGGATAACCTTAATCCTATTAATAAAGCCTCATACTCTGAAATGGTATTAGTGCATGTGAACAACAAAGTAAATGAGAACTTGAAGGTCTTACCACTAGGAGCTATCAATAAAACTCTTGCAGTGACTCCTTCTTTTGAGTTTGCACCATCAAAATATATTGTCCATAAATCATTTTTATCTACCAAGTTATTCTTTTCTTCTAATAACAACATATGTTGGACTTCTCCTTCAGCCTTCCCATCTTGGACTTGAAAGGATCCAATGTCACTATCCAAGAAATAATTCATAGTTTCATCTTCACTCTCCTCAATCATGCGAGGAGTTCTAGTTTCCCTGGACACCTTGACATTTTTACCAGCTATATCAAATATTACAAAGGACAAGTCACATTGAATACTTCCTCCCATTAAAGTGCTCCACTTCCTAGATAATGACATTCCATACTGGGGAGGAATGTCAACCACTAGGACACTCATTGTTAACACCTTCTCTAGGTATGCTATCAATTTATGAGGTAGAGCTTTAATAGTACCTATGACAGGTACTTCTCTTGAGTCCATTTCTTGACACCTTCCATGAGGAGTATCAACCTACAGTCCCATTGATTTCATTATTTCTCCAGGAATCACATTATTAGATGCTCCTGAATCAATTATACAATTTTTAAGCATCTTTGCATTAATAACTAGTCTTAAGAAGAAAAAATCCATAGTTACCAAAGGAAATTTTACATGATTTGTATTTACAAAAATTTGTTGGATCTTGCAAACAACTTCATCTGGATCTTTCCCCCTGTTATCAGATTTATCCCTTATATTTCCCTTTTTCTCATCCATTTCTAGATTTTGGATTCTTGTGGAGGAAATTCTATTCATCCATGTCAATTTTTTTTCTTTGTGCTCATGAATCCTCATCATTTCCAATAATGGAACCTTGACTGTGATCTGTGATAATAATTGTCCCATGTCAACATGAGTATAACTCATATCAGAGACGTCTTTTTTGATAGTGACAAGATTTTTATTTTCATCTTGAGTAGCCAAGCTTGGCTCAATTCTTTTATTATCCTTTTTCAAAGAGGGAACATCCATCTCTAGCATCTTTGATTTTATTTTATGGACAACACTTGGAATATCTGGTGTATCATCTTTTCTCATCTTTATCTTTTTAACACCCTCAAAAAGTTTCTCCTTGTCTTGTAATTTCTTAGGGTTTGTTCTTATTTATTTAATAAATATACCATTTGGCCTACCATCTGCACTGCCAACTATCCTATTTCTCAAATTATAGTTACTATGTGCTTGACTAACCATGTTTGTAGTAATTTTTGCAATCTCCTCATTTGAGTGTCTTCTTACTATAAAAGGCTCTTTACCCCTTTGAGCATTTCACCTTATATTATCAATCTCTACTTCCTTTTCATCAGACAAAAGTATATCCCAACTTTCATCCTAATCATCAGATTCCTCTTCACTCTGTATATATGAAGAAGTCATTTCACAACCACCAGAATCATACAATTCTTCCTCTTCTTCGCCCTCTTGTCTTGTTTCATTTGCATATATTCTCAAAGAAATAGCACAATAGTTAGGATTATGTGGGGATTGACAAGCCATGCACCATGAAACATCTTCAGACACATATACAGAGTTTCTTTGTAGAGGATCAGGAGTCCCATCATTAGGCTTGTCATTCTTTTATAGGAGAATAATCTTCCCATCTTTCCATTAGGTAGTATATGGGTAGTTTTGCATCCTAGGATGCTGATTAAAATTGTTATAGGATGACCTATTATTACTTGGAGCTCTAGCATGTTTACTCTCTCCAGGCTTCATATCCTTAATGGAACTTAGAAGTTGCTTCATATTAATCTCCTCTTTAGGTTTGGCATTGGGAATTCTATCAGATTCTTTTTTAGCAAGCTTCCAATCATCTCTTCTACCTAATTTTCCAAATACTATCCTTTTAGTCTCAATATTGATAGTTGTTTTATAAGATTCCCTAATGGTTCTAGGGTTATTGTCTCTTAGGAGGTATCCCATTTTAGAGTCAAAATTATTTAGATATGTGACAAGAAAAACCTTATCATCAAGCCTCATAACTTGAAAAAATTTATGCATGGCCTTTTGAAACCTTATGTTGAATTTCACAACATCCTCATTTGGATTCTTCTTTATATTATTTAACTCATTCAACATGAATCCCTCCTTTGTCTTATCACCATATTGCTCTTTAAAACAATCTTTCAGTGCATCCATGGATCCTAATGAATTATGAGGTAATGCATCAAACCAATCCCTAGCATCCCCAACTAGAGATAGAACAAAGAGTTTCATAACCACATCCTCTTGTATAATATCAAAATCATCCATGGTATATTTAAAATTATTTATATGTTCCTCACATGTGATTACATTATTTCCAGAAAATTTAGGAAGTTTATCTCTAATTTCACTTGGAACTGCATTAGGATAACCAGGAATATTATGTAATGAGAATTGTTTTTACCTTTATGCATGGGTGGGTATACCTTGAAATGGCTTACCCATTTGGAAAGTAGATGCCCTGGCATTTGATGTTGCAGCTACCTTAGCATCAATAGGGTGAGTAAGCCTAGTATTTTGTCTGAGATAATCAGCCTTCTTCTTCATTTTCAAAGTAGTAGCCTTCAATTCTGCCTTCCCAAGCTCCTTAGCTATAATATCCTTCTCAACTCTATCTCTTTCAATATCAATATCCAATTCAGACATCTGAGCTACTTGGACCTTGAGATTTTTGGGTTCATTTATTGTAACCCCTGTGATTCATTGCTTTCCCTTATTCTTAGGGCCTTGATAATCAATTACTTGATGAATGATAGGTTCCTCCTCTCTAAGTCTCTCGGGTTCGTAAAGATAACTCATTGCATCCATGTTGAGGAATTGCCTCCTTAATTGATCATTTCTAATAATCTTTTGTCTTATCTTATCTTCATTTTCCCTTTCTCTTTGTTGTCTGAGGGAAAACCTCTTCTAGATTTCTTCCCTCAATTCAGCAGCCTCTTCATCAAGATCTTCTAAATTTGGGAGAGTTGTGTCAGATCCCTCCTCCTCTCTTTCACTAGGAGATAGATGATCTTCATACATACCTAATCCCAAGTCTGCAACCTCTTCATTTTATGATGGATTTCCTTCATGGCTATGTTGGACTGGTTCTTCTTCTCTAATGTCCTCCCCTTGTTTCTCATTCTATGGGAATATTCTATCATCCCTTCCTTTCCTTGGCTAATCATATTTAGATTTAGTTGGGAATTCATCTCCCAATCTTTCTTCAGGATGTCCCTTTGCCCAAGATCCAGTATTTCTATAACTCATATTGGAAAGTATGTGAAATATTTGATATTTGTTACTCAACACTGCTGTAGAGAGTTCTTAGAGTCACCACCCAACACAATTTGGGATTACAATACTTAAAAAAATGAATACAATAACAAGGGGTCAAACAATAGTAACTCTATTCTTCCAATGATTAACTTACTGGCTAGTTATAAAAATTTACTGCATTATTCCCTAGCAGAGTCACCATTTTGTTGGTGTTTAAAATTGTTATGCTTTGAGAAGCCACCAATATACCTTGAGACTGATGTTAGGAGTGGTTAGCTCTAAGTATGAAAACTCTACAAGATAAATGGACCAACTATAGGGACAAGGCTACCCTCTTCACTTCTGGATCTGTAAAACCAAGGCAGGTACACCTAATCCAGATAAAACTCAACTCTTTACAATACCTTACACTCTGGATTCAAACAACAAATAATGATAATAAAGTACTAAATGCTAACTAGGCATTCATTGACTCTCCTCTACCATAGTAGGACGAAAATCAACAACTGCAAAATGTAAATAATTTTAGTAATGATTTTGATTTAAGTTTTGGGACAGAATATAGCCAAACCTATCAGACATATATCTCAAAAGAATATACTAGTTCTAGTTCAGTGCCTTATCCATTGGGTAAACTCATCAATAAAATACTGAAAGATCAAAAACACCTAATGGTATAGACTCATAACCATAAACATAAATCTCTCATACCCCACACTGTTTATAAGATCCTTAAGTAGATGATTTAGTAGAATCAATGTTATATCCAAAGCATTTTAATTTGATCTAAGATCAAAGACTTGTGGAATAGAAAATATGCATAAGGATAACTTATACAATAATCCATAAAACATACAACTCAAAAGATAACACAAAGGAAAGACTTAAAATCTGAGAACACTTATATTAAGTATGATGCAATCTAGTTTCTGCATCAATATGAAAAGGAAATACACAATAAAACAATATGAAAAAGATCATACAACTTTCAAATCTATCTTAATACAGTCTGTAACACATCTACTATATCCTAGACTGGAAACAAATACAAGCCTAATGCTTACAATATTCTCCCAATTCTCCAACTCTTACTAAATGGTCTTGTAAATCCTTTTATAGTAACAAGAATTGCAACAAGCTTCAGACAATTTAGGGTAAGGGTTTACAACCAATCATGTCAAGTATTAAATACTTTTAATTCTGAGATCAAGTTTAAAACCATATCTTTCTCTTCAATCTATGAAATATCTGATCTGGATTACAGCCCCACTTCTTGGGATATGAACAAAGTACCCTAAAGTCTAAGAACTTCCAAGCTATGATGTGGAGAGCAGCTGATTATAAATGCAAAGAGACCAGGTGTTGCTAAAGAATTTATCCATCTGATAAAAAACCCTATCTACCAATTCTGGTCTTTAAAACATTTCACATCATCAGAAAACAATCCCTTCGCCTCTCAACAGCTGTGCCAAATCCACCCAAAAGATGAAATCAGTACATTAATGGCTCTGTTTCAAAATATCAGTTGACCACCATGAAACCCTCTAAGAATGAGATTTAAATATTTGAATTTCGGTTATAACAACTACAGGTGGCACAGAAAGATATTTGGACGGTCGAGATCACACCTTTTCTCAACTTTAAAACATATCTATAGATCTTCTTTAAGTTATCCAAGCACTGAAGATCTGATCCTACTAGGTGTCACCTCATCGCAATGGCTCGACCATTATCTTGTGATCATCTTTCTTTCTAGTCATAATGCCCACTACATGATCTATCAAGACTTTCTTTACCTTTATCTGTGCTCACCTAGATCTGACCAGGATAGGTGGCATGAAGGTGCGATGGAACAAGAATTATCTTCCTTGTATCTTTACCTTCAGGTAAAGCACTGATTGCATGATGAAAAGACACTTTTCCAATCCTCATCTCCACTTGAAACTCAGAACTGGCCTGCCACCTTCCACATGGACAACAGGCATAATGGCTTGAATAATATCATCTAAGCACCTTTCCATTAAGTCAAAATGCCAGCCGCACAATCAAACTCAAACTTACCTAAACTTTAACTACCCCAGAAATCTCTGAGACCATGATTTCAAGAAAGAAATGCGTCACTATGGTGCAATATCTCAAGGCTAGATCTTGATCATCTTTCTCCTTAAGGCTTAGCGATGACCATTGATCAAACTTTTCTTGGTACTTTGCCACTTAGCTAGCCTTTAACTTTGAGCAGTTAATTCCTTTATATCTCTGAATCTCACAATGTACTTTACTTGACTTGATTCAACCATGATTAAATCTAGAGATTAAGAGATAAAGCAAACTCCAAGCCACTGAATAAATCCTTTAACGCAAGTCACATTCATAGATCAAGAGCACACCACACTATCAGATATGAATCAATGGTCCTCGTCAGATCTCTGAATAAAAGTGTTGACCATGACTTTGTCTAGTGACTTAGAGATAACCATTTGATCAAAACATGATCGACGGTCATGACTTAATCTCCCAACCTAAAGAGCATATTCCATATAATTCAGAGATTAAGAGATAAAAGGCCACCAAGTTGCCAAATCACTTAAGAATATTCTATCCCAATTATGAGATTAGGAGATAGGGAAAGGATAAATAGGCACATTAATTTAAAATATTTAATTCATTCAAAAAAGGTAACTTCAAAATAGAACAAGTCTTGTAGGGTCTAGGGTTTTAGCATGAATTTTTCACAAAAGACTTAGGGGTTTAGGCTAGAGACCAAAAATAATTACAAAGATAGGAGAAAAGGAAAAGAACCATGAAATTTTTTGACAAGTTCTAACATCTTCTATACACCCAAAATAACTTCTGAGAGTTCTCTACACCTTTGTCTGATTCTGCAACCAATAACAAATTCACTATTCTTCTTTGAGGATTCTATGTCTCTTGAGTAGAATGGCTTTCTAATAGACACAAACACAAAATAGGAACCTAGATTTTTAAAAGGGGATTGAAAGGTTCCAAAGTGATCAAATTTCGCCTATAGAATTGACCCATAAGCCCTTAAGGTACTTAAGGATTCAGACACCAATCCTGGCTATTAGGCTTCCCTGGCTTGTAGTCTTTTACAGAGATTTTTTGGAGTTTAATTCTAAAAATTCTCAAGGGACCTACCAAATAGGTACTAGATCCAGACACCCTTTATTGAGATGTGTCAAACCCCCAAAGAATAGACTCCAAAATTGAAACAATACCATCAAAAACTTACTATTGCACTAGGCCTAATTACACCTAATTAGTTTGATTCCTTGAGGAAGTCTTCATCAGTCAAAAACCATTGATAAGCCACTGATTGGAATGTTATTAGGGACCCCTAAGAGACCACAATCCAGCATTAGATTGATTTTTTCCACCACTGAAGTGCTCACTTCATTCTTCTCTGCACTATTCCAAGCACATAGAGGTGCTTGGACTAGGGCTTGCAACCAAAACTAGCAAATTCATTCCCCTACTCCTATGCTTTTGGAATCCTAAAATACATTGACCCTACTTGTTAGAATAAATAAGAGGGGGGATGAATTAGTTTTCTCCCAACTATCCTATAGTCCCAAATTCCTCTAGATGTATATAAAAACAATTTAAACATATAATTCAACTCGGTGAAATGTATTTTGTAATCTCAAACTTTAGGCAATAGTGTTTACTGAATATCAGTTGATTAATACTATGATTACCAATCAATGTCAATAAAATAAAGTGTAAAGAAAAATAACAATCCACATCATTCATGCACATTGACACATAGATTTTTAATGTGGAAACCCTGCTAAGGCAAAAACCACCTAGGACTGGTAACCCAAAATATTTTACTCTTCTGAACTAAGCTCAATGAAGAGATAACCTTGTTAAAGGTTACAATGCACACTTTTAAATGTGACATGGTTAGAGGAGTTACAACTAACAGTTCTCTCTTGACCATGCATTCACTATGGGGTCAACAAGAAAATACTCAACATTCATTAGAATTTCATAATAAAGAATTTCACGTCCTACTTGGTTAAGAGATTTATCTGTAACAATGGTTAAACTAATACAGTAATGATCTGATTCAAATACAACTCTTTTTTTTAGATTTTCAAATCTATGCTAAGTACATAATACCTCTAATCAATTTTGTTCACTTCAATTCATCTGATTAACCATACTCTGTTATGCTTGGTAATGCTCTTTCCTCTATCACTTGATAGTGTCTATAGAAAATGCTCAGTTCTGTCTTTAGGCAGTTTGATCAGTCATGCATAAAATTGTGCGCATCATAGCATCATCAGGTTGATTCATAAAGAATCTCTTGTCTCTTATATATAAATCATAGCTTATTTAATTTCAATTCTTCTTATTTTTCCTCTTAATCTCCATCATTGATTTTGCTTCTTAAACCTTCCTCGGCAGTTGTGTTAAAAACACATTTCAATCTTTGTCATCCGATCTTCCTTGATCTTTCATAACCATTTGATCAACATAAAAAACTTTATCTTTTACCTCAAAATCATCAATTGTCAACTCATCATTATAGTCAACCTCTATTTTCATTAACTGCTCGGTCAATACCATGTTGTGTCAGCAATCCCTAGCTTGGTTATCATTGTGTTTTACTCGGTGTTCACTGTCTCTCGGTGTATAAAAAATTCTTCATTTATCGACCACATAAAATTTGTGTGTTCTGATTCTCCAATTCAGAACATATGTTTGCTACCATTATGATACTCAAATAAGTTGACATCAATGACAATACATCAATTGATAATGTCAATCATCATATTTGTAACTCGGTTGACTATCAACAAATGACTTCAAACATACAATTAGTTGTAGTTCATCAATCTCTCCCTTTGAAATTGATGGAAACACAATATGAAATATGCAGTATAAAAATTTCATACAAAAAATACCAAACTATTTCTCTACAACTGCAACAATTCTGTAGCTCTCCCTAGCTTGAATATAAAATGTGTCAGTAAAAAAAAATTACCATACAGACTCTCCCTGCAGTTTTGGCTTTTCTGTTCTTGATCTCTCTGTAGATAGATATTTCTCTCCCTTTTTCTTTTCTCCCTTGGATGGATAGATATTTAAATTAATCTCTCTCCCTTTATATATTTCATGAATCTCTCCCCTTTGACAGAAATGCCAAAAATAAATATACAACTCTTCAGTAGACAAAAATATCTCTGGTTTTCAGTGTAGTAAGCACCTTGTAGTGTACTGATATATCTGTATCAGTCCAGTTCAGCTTTGCATCGACA
This sequence comes from Thuja plicata, assembly GCA_018584345.1. Lineage (NCBI taxonomy): Eukaryota > Viridiplantae > Streptophyta > Pinopsida > Cupressales > Cupressaceae > Thuja > Thuja plicata. Next base: position 1,956,469 of record MU227908.1, read on the forward strand.
TATCTAATCTTTTGATTATGTGTAGGATGATGCAACCTCCTAGTTAGCTTAGTGACCAATAGACAAGGGATGAACCCCTATTCTACCTCTCAAGCACTCAAATGTATCCTTTAGTAAGGGTTTGGTGAATATGTCTCCAAGTTGTTATTTTGATTGTAAATATTCTAGTATCACTTGTTTATCTTGTACTTGTTCCCTCAAGTAGTGATATTTGATAGATATATAATTTTTTTTTTGCATGCATCACAAGATTCTTCAAAATATTTATAGCACTTGTATTGTCACAGTAAATTATCAATGTATTAGTGATCTCTTCATTCATGCCTTTCAAAATTTGTTTGATCCATGCTATGTTCGAACAGTTTGTAGCAGCAACAACATATTCTACTTTTGCAGTTGACTAAGATATGAATCCTTGCTTCTTACTTATCCAAGTAACTAATCTTTCTCCAATAAAGAATGATCCACCAGTAGTTCTCTTTTATCATCAATGTTCCCAACCCAATCAGCACTAGTATAAACTTTCAGTTCAAACTTTCCTTCTCTTTTGTACCATAGTCCATAATATTTAGTATGCTTTAGATATCTTAAAATTATTTTAACAACAGTCATATGTGATTCTCTGGGATTAGCAGAAAATCTTGCAACAATTCCAATTGCATGTGCTATGTCATGTCTTGTGTGTACAACATACATCAACTTTCTAATCATATATCTATAAAAAGTATGATTTACCTCACGTGTCTTGTCTTCTTTTGTCAATTTGCATCTTGTCACCATAGGTGTTTCGACTGGTTTTGATTCTTCCATTCTGAATGTCTTTAGTACTTCCTTGATGTATTTTGATTGAGTAATGCAGATACCTGCAATCTGTTGTAAAATTTGCAATCCTAGAAAAAATTTGATCTATCCAAACATTGACATTTCAAATTCTTTCCTCTTTTCATCAGCAAATGAAGTGCATAGAGTTTCATTACCTCCAAATAGAATATCATCGACAAATATTTCAGAAATAAGAGTTTTATCATAATTTCCTCCTTTTAAATACAAATTATTTTTGTCACTTGTTCTAATAAATCCAAAACTTATAAGATAGGAATGTAATCTTTCATACCATGTTCTTGGTGCGTGTTTCAATCCATATAAAGCTTTATGTAACTTACATACCATGTTTGTCTAATTAGGATCAACAAATCCTTCAATTTGTTCAATGCATACCTCTTCTTCCAGTATTCCATTCAAAAATCTAGACTTAACATCCATCTGATATACTTTGAATCCTTTGTATGCAAGTAGTATTATAACTCCTTCAAGTCTAGCAATGGGTGCAAAAGTTTCTTCATATTCAATCCCTTCTTCTTGTGCATAGCCTAGTGGTACCCTAAATTTTGATAATTTATAATTCCCAATCCATTATCAAGAAGCAAGTTTATCCATACTAAAAAAATCAAAGTAAGGAAGCTTTATGACACAAATAAATAGAACTAACTAATCGAAGCCTTCAAAAAATGTTGGAATTTTGACCTGCTACAAAGTTGATGCTGACAGAGGTTAAATATTGTCAAATTTTAAAAATCTAAAAATGACCCAGTTTGGGAAATCAAATTTCCTATCCCCAGTAGAAACATTAGATTTTCACAAGGAGTTTTGGATTTTTTACCAAAGCCAAAACCAAAAGTTAGGTAGTTATTTTTTAGTTAGTTATTTGTTTTTTCAAAATAATTTGTAATAAGGGTTGTGTCTTTTCACCTTAAAGAGGTGTGAAATCCACTCAAACACATATATATACATAATGTAAAATGTAAATACAACAAAATAATAATACAATTTCACATATTTGGATATTTTTTAATCAACAAGTATAACATGGACCTGGATGTACTATTTTTTCAAAATTAATAAAGATAAGTCTTTTTTCTTTCACATGTGTAATATTTTCATTATCATTTTACAATTAGTCCCTTGGATAAACCAATAGAACTTCTTCAAAGTGATATTTTGATGTGCACGCTTCCTTATTTGATTCATAGTCTATATTTTGAATTGGTTTTCTCATTTTGCATGGTTAAATTCTGTTGATTGAGGCCTTAGTCAATTGGTCTGTCATCTGAGAAGTATTACCCTTTTGAAATATCTCTAAATTTGTTTTAGGTTGCATGTACATTCCA